>JAECUM010011361.1:0-16522 GCA_016617855.1 Megalonaias nervosa | reverse complement strand
CGCTTAGAGCTTCTAAAGATTAGGCGCTATACAAAGTCCTCATTATTATTATTATTATTATTATTATTATTATTATTATTATTATTATTATATAACACCATGTCGGACGTTCCAGTCGAAGCCACGCTGTCACCATAGCAGAAGAAAAGTATCGTTGTGGCAGCCACGCATAAAAGACCTGTCTCAGTGAGTTTGACGGCCTCAGCACTCATAGGACCAGATCGGATCATGCTGATGCATCGTCAAGCGAATTCTATCGCTAAACATAAGGCTGCTCGGAAAGGCATCGTTCTGAACTTATTCGCATCTCAGCTCTCCAAACAAGGAAGATTTATCGGACCTCTGTTAGCAAGGATCGCTGTATCCTTATTGCCAGGATTGCTCGGCCTTGGAATAGGACTTGAGCTGGCAGCAACCATGCGTGGCAAGGGCATGAGAAGAAAAAGGTGCTAAGCAACTTCGACCTGGAGAATATATTAGGATCCAGCGTTCCACATTTCAGAGGTGTCTTTTCTAAAGATCAACTTCCTGAATATCACCTCCGACGAGAGCTGCGTCATTAATCTACAAAATTATTACGATGGACAAGGCACTAACTTGGTCGGCATCGTCAACAATCCTCATTGAGGCGATGTGGAGTATTTCGATTCATTTGGCTTATCTCCTCCCGATGAAGTCGTATGATATCGCCAAACAGCGCATAGATGAGCTGCGTATAACTTGTTACAACTTTAAAACGTGGACGATAGCACCTGTGGATGGTACTGCGTCCACTTCATCCAGAAAAGACACGATGGACAATCTCCTGTCAAGGTTGTGTTAGACCGGGAAACAACCATAGTATTTTCCAAAATACTTCTCAAATAACCATCACGATCTAGTGGTGTCTGAAGTGTAAAGCCAAAACAGAGTGTCGACCCCGTCGAGGTGGTCAACAAAAATCATCGACACATCATCACATTGAGGGGTGCCGTGTGTGGTTCTAAAAAAGCACACATTGTCACCGGTAAAGCTTAGTGTCATGACTTTGTATACAAAATGCATTGCTGCAGACACTTCGAGCTGGATACGAGCTGCGAGGACCTTCGCGTGGAAAGAAATCTGTATGTGAGGGACTGTAAAGGATGCAGACAAATTCTCGGTGGAGCCATGGATGTCCTTGCCCTCATCAGAAAGCTTTCCAGACCTCGTGGCGGATGGACGTTCCCAGGACGTAAATGCACACGGCCATGGAATCCCTTAGAACAACAACTGGATGAACACGATCAGCAACTACCAGGTCAGGAGCCCTACACGGTGTCGCTGCCATCGCGATGCACCACGATATCTGTTACTGAGGTCATCCCGATGATAAAGCGGGATGCGATCGAATCATGCTGAGGAACTTAAGGGAACTCAAGCCTAAAAATTTCAGAGAACGTGTAGATCGAGCTCTGTTGCGTGGCATCATCGGTACTAAACATAATTTAGGGGGGCCCCGAGTGGCCGAGTGGTCTAAAGCGCTCTCCGTTACGGATCACTGCCTTCTCACCTCTGTCTGCGTGGGTTCGAGTCTAAGATTCGGCGAATGTGGATACGTGAGAAAGCTTGCCAGTAGCTTCTCGTGGGTCGGTGGTTCTTTCCGGGGATTTCCCGGTTTCTTCCTCCACCATTAATACTGGCCGCCATGTATAGCCTATCGTGTGCTGAAAAATGGCGTTAAGCCCCACAACAACAACAACAACATAATTTAGGAATCGGGATTCCAGGCCTGGGTGCACTTAGCACACCGGACGTAATGAAAGATCTCGCAGGAGAACTGCATAACGCAGATTCATCACTATGGACATCGATGATATATGGTAAGCAAATCTCGTTGATGTGAGAGATTATAGCGCGTACAACGATCATTTCCATTATCTCATGACAGTCATCGATGTCTTTAGTAAATACGCCTGGGTCATTCCTCTCAAAAACAAAAAAGGAAAATCCATAGTAGACACGCTGAATAAAATAGTATGGAAACGAAAACCCCATAAACTCTGGGCAGATCACAAAAGTGAATTTTATAACAAAACCGTCTCAGACCAGCTTCAAAAAAAATAGCATCACCTTGTAGAGAGAGCGCACATAATCCCTTCAAATCCTCTGTTGTCGAACGGTTTAACAGAGCTCTCAAAAATCGCACGAGGAAGAGATTCACCAGCGATAATAATAACCGATACTTAGATTTCCTGCCAGAAATCGTCGACAAATACAATCATACCAGGCATCGCAGCATTCGAATGATATCCGCGGAAGCCTCTTCCATTAATCCTCAGGGTTTTTCTGAGAAAAAGAAAAGTTCGCAGATACCTTATTTTTAGATCCAAATTCAAAGTAAGTGATCATGTCAGAATCAGCAAACAAAAAACTAACTACTTTCGAGAAAGGATACACTCTTAACTGGATTGAAGAAGTCTTTGTCGTCGATACCATTCCGAAAACCATTCCCATTACCTACACACTCAAAGATTCTTCAGGAGAACCCATCCAAGGGTCTTTTTAAGACCAGGAATTACAAAAAACCGAACAAAACCTCTTCAGAGTTGAAAACGTGATCTCTACCAAAGAGAAATAATCGCTCGTCAAGTGGTTTGGCTATCCTGATCAATTCAACTCGTGGATTCCCACAGCCTCCTTGACTACGATAGCGCTTCCAAAATAATCTTTTCATACTCCTCCATAAAGCTCTTCCCTGAGACTGTCTTACATTTCTCCGCATGCTCGTGAAGACCCATCTTCTCAAAGATACGCCTGAACACATACTCAAATTTTATAATTTTGCACGACCTACCGAATGAACACAAGTCATCTTATTCAACTAATAATAAAGCTCCTTTCGCTGTGGCTCTGACAAATGAAAACACTTCAACATATTTTTGATGTAATACTGCTGATTGTATCGCTGCACTGGACGCAAATGACTATGACTACGCTTCACCCACTCCTCATTCTCCTCTTCTTCACTCTCTTCACAATAAATCATCTCAGGCACATAACTCATATCCTTATTCGCATACGCTATCAACTCCTTCAAACCCTTCAACCATTCCTGACACTCCTTCTCACTTAATTCAAACCCTGGATCCTTACTCCCAATCGATCCACACTCCAAGGACAACACTGAAGAGACATCTTCGCTATTCTACAAAACACATCTCTAGCACAGTGACCCTCTCAGGAAAAAAGGATACAGGACCAAGTGAACCGGAAACCCTATAACACACTAGTAGATTTGAATTAGGGTTCTTAGTCACTCTTGTATCACGCAGTGATAAAAGTGAGCCAAAACCCCCATTTCTAACTGCTACTGATATTCCCAGGTGAAAACCACTTGGGTGAAGTGAAATAGCCACGTCATTCCATTGTAGAGAAACGTATTTTTTTACAATACATCCTAATATTAAGATCTTATATTTTAAACCCTGCTTCTGCGTCTCTTTTTCAAACAAACATTATACCCGAATAAACCAAATACAATTCCTACATTTGGCATTATAACATCTTCCAGCCATGGCAATACAAAAATTGACCTTTCAAACATCAAAAAGCTCTTTGTTTCTGAAACGCCTAATTGGCTTCTAAAACAACCCAAAGTACTTTTACGCTGCATGAAGGAACAATCCAAGACAAATCCTTCCATTTTTCATAATTCTTATTGGGTACTTCTCTCCAAATGTATGAACTATACAAGCACAAATGGTGGCGAAAAGGCTGCTGCAGCCATCATTAATAGAAACCACACTACAAACCTTCGCTTGCCAGATGGTGCATTTATATTTTCAGCTGAAATTAGGGTAATATATCTTACCCTAAAATATATAGAAATCAAACATATTTTAAACTCTTGTCATTTTCTCAGATTCACTATTAGTACTTCAATGACTATACAATAGGAACTTGGAAAACCCATTATTGACCAATATTGGCATCAAACATACGGGGCTGTGTTCCCCTCACAATATCGTATGCTGTTGGTTACCCATTCATGTCGGTTGTAATGGTAATAAAAAAGCAGACCGCGTTGCTAAAATGGCCGCATCTCTACAACCATCTGATTTTAAGATACCATACACTGATTTTAAACCTGGTATGAAACACTCGTTATTTAGCAAGTGGCAGGCATCATGGAATGATGCAGTCAATAACAAGATCCCTGTGATTAAACTGGCTTAGGCTAATGGCCTCTTTCCTACAGAACCATACGTAAGGACGAGGTAGTCATTGCAAGAATTAGAATTGGTCATACTTATACAACCCACACCTACAGATTTAAGTGTGAAGATCTAGCTGAGTGCGTTTCTTGCAATGAACCCTTCACCGTGAAGGACTTTAAGATAGATTGTTTCGATCTCCATCCTACACGCAATCGTTGCTACAATGTTCAGCACATAGAGAAACGTTTTAACACGGTAACTGTGTCTTGCATTATAAATTTCTAGAAAAACGTTAACGTTTATTCTAAAATGTAGTTTGTGTGAAACCCATTTCCTCTGGGTATTTTTAACCACTATATGTACTGTCAATCACCGTAAGCTAGATTTTCTTGTCTAATTACACTTAGTGCGCACCATTCACATTCCCCGTTGATCGCGAGCTTTCGTGTATTGTCTACTTCCTCTGATCATTATAGGGTTTTATTGCTGCACTTTCATCGCTCTTTGGAAATAAGCCTCTTTTGATAAAAATCCAAAACATTTTATGGCGCAATTGTCTTTCGGTACTGGTGAGCCATAAAATCTACAACGTTCAATCAACTATTAGAGTATGCATAATTATTTCAGAATTTGGGTAAAACAAGTCTATTTTCAAAACATAATTTCTCCAGCAGGGGATACTTGAATATCATCATAATTACTACAGTACATGATTCTTGTATGTCATCATAAATACTCCAGTATGTGATACTTGTATGTCATCATAAATACTCCAGTATGTGATACTTGTATGTCATCATAAATACTCCAGTATGTGATACTTGAATACTTGCATATCATCATAATTAAGTCCTGAATTTGATAACTGTTCGTAGTTGATTGAGTTTTCACCTCAGTCCAGTAAATGATCAGCTCAGATATTCCAACGTAAAAACGTTCATATAGCCTTTAGCATTTATATATTATGTGCATCGCGAAACCATTAGTAACATATGGCCATAATAAGTATGGGATGTGTAGCTTCCATACAGTTTTATTTCATTGGAACACTTAGTGAGGTACATATTCCATAGCCGTTGACATGCTTAGTAAGGAGAGGCCCGTTTCATATTAAATTTTCAACCTGGCAGTATCAAGTCATGTACTTATATATATATATATATATATATATATATATATATATATATATATATATATATATAAAATTGTATTGGGGGTGGGGATTGCAAGGATATATTCTTATTAATCAGATGGGATAGATCCCTTGCTGTTGAGGATAGAAACGAAAGGTGTCGCAATGACATTTCATATTTTGAATATTTAAGAAGGTACTTTTATCTAATGGGTCACATTAATATGTTTAGTGGATTCTCGTACATATATTATTTTAGTTTTGAGGCTCGTATCAGGCTGCCACTTCTTAACGACGACCAGCCAGGAAAAGTGAAGTATGAAAGTTTCATTTGCATTTATCCTGTCCATCAGCCACTCTCCAAAAAGACGATAATTCTATATATTTTTCATTGATAATGCAGTCACGGCTATCCCCTTATTACCTCTTCACATACGTGGATAAAATATGGTTTAATGAAATTAAATATTGCTTTTGTTAATATAAAATAACCGAGAATAAACATTTGCACAGATTTGGAACAGATTTGACCTAGTAACTCTAATCTCTTAAAGTAAAACATTTTAGAGTGTGGTTTGTTTTAAGATTCCTCTTTACCTTTTTCCCCGCTTCTTCTACCAGCAGTGGGGCAGATGCAACTATTTCGAATGACGGATAAAACAGACAGTAGTAGTTATAGAACTTGTTGTGTAAGAGGATGATCTTTGGATTATCTGCACACATAGAAAACGTATCTATGCATGCTTTTACCTAAATTGAGAGCGTGCGTTATCGTACTTTCAATGATAAACCCAAGTTGTCTCTGCTTTAATGGAATCCTTGCGATGCTAAAAAGTAGCATTTGATACCGTTGATTTGACAGGTGGAGCGCATGGTTCTTCGACTCGAAAATAATCTGCATTTTGCGTGTGAATATACCATCAATTTCGGAAAGTCATATTGACATGGACTTTTAACCAAAAGATATCTTATGATGTTTAGTTGGTCCTGAATGAAAATGGTACCGATCTGAAATTCAATATGGCTGTCATGGCAGCATTTCGAAAATGTTGTTATCGCCAAAACTCTTGAATCGAAAGTCGTATTGACACGGGGTTTTCACTGAAAGATTTATTTTGATGTCTACAGGTTCATAAATAAAAATGGCGCTGATCTGATGTCCAATATGGTGGATACAGCAGCCATCCTGAAAATTGTGTTGCTGCTAATTCTCCTGAATGAACGGGTATATCAGCATATTGTTTTCATTAAAATATTTTTTGTGATGTATAGTTGGTCCTAAATGAAAGTGATGATTTAAAACAATTATCAAAGTATCGATTTACTGAGCCATATCACCTCTACACTCTTACATAATCAAACATTTGTTCAAGGAATAAGAATATTTTAAGATTTCTTTTTACTTGAGGGTTTTTATTACGATAAAATACATGACTATTATAATACTAAATAATAAATTTGTGCTTTGGGGTCAGTTTAGTAAATGAATCACCACTGTGGTGTTGAACTGATTAAAATTAGCATAGTCATAATTCTAATGCTAATCATATTACCCTGCATGTCGCCCCTTCTTTCTACATGTATCATTAATATACTTCACTGTTGATATCAATGTAGGATCTAGGTCACCGTGTATTAGGGAAAAGATAAGTGGCGGTCGCTTACAGTGAACGTCCTTGAAGCGTGGACTTCAGACCTATCAAAGAGTTACAACTATCTTTGTATGAAAAGTAGTATATGGAGCCTCTGAAGGCCTGGAAATAACCTGGTCTTTACTTGCCAAAGGCAGACTGGGGATGGGTATCGCTACCCCACTATTTAGGTTAGTATGTGCAAGCATGTCCTGAAAATGGAGCTAATTTCAACCTGGTCAATCCGAAATGAGGAAAATCTTGGTAACGTGATAAAGTCCCCAATCTGGAACGATATTAAAGGAAAGTTACCCAAATTTCACTCAGTTAGAAAAGTCCATTTAAAGATGGACTGATGTAATTGCCTGTTGTGTCCACGGGCTCATGGAGGAGTGATGGAGAGGTGTTGGGTTATTGGAGAGATCAGGAGATAAACAATTGGTTCTTTGAGGAGGGCTACATTCAGAAAAAATGGAGGAGGGTGTCTTTATCGGTAACAGACCGGTATTAACGTCCAATGGCAATTATGGCAGTGTATGTATATTACCATTTCTGTACTACTCGTGTTTTGTTGTTTAAGTCCCATATAAGGAATCGAGAACATGACAAATCGAAACTTAAAATAACTAAACCAGTTGGGTCCGTTTTCAAAATTAAAAAAAATCACTAGACCACTCATATTTGTGTGCATCACCATTTCGTATAGTTGGGATTGAGGAATACGAGAACAATAAAAGTTTAAATTAAATATTACTAGACCAGTTAGATTATGGACACAGCAAACACACAAAAATGTGATATTTTTAACACATCATAAATAATGGCACACACTGACATTGGGATAAATCCAACCTTTTGCAGGGTGCAAATAAATACTTTATGCTCTTAATAAAATGTAAACAATGTCTGTATTTAAACTTGATAACTTGCTATTTACATGTTTCGACGAGACAATGTGGTCAGAGCAAACTAGGTGACGACATAACGTGCAGGAGAATAAAACTGTGATACATTAATTTCTGACATCAAAACAAATATATGCAGCAAAGCTTGGAAAAAATGCGTATTTAACAGATTACATTTAATGATGAAAACATTGAACTAAGTGGGGCCCCGAGTGGCCCAGTGGTCTAAAACGCTCACCGTTACAGATCATTGTCATCTCACCTCTGTCTGATTGGGTTCGAGTCTCGGGCTCGGCCAATGTGGGTATGTGAGAAAGCTTGCCAGTAGTTTCTCGTGGGTAGGTGGTTCTTTCTGGGGTTTTCCCTGGTTCTTCCTCCACCATTTATACTGGCCGACATGTATAGCCTATCTTGTGCTGAAAAATGGCGTTAAACCCTACAACAACAACAACAATTAACTAAGTAGCATTAGTACAGCAAGCAATACGGCTACAATAATGCAGTATCAAAACAAGATCTGGGTAAATATATAAATTTCCATTAAGCTAAATTTGCGGTACAATTTAATGACTTCGTAAACTTCACAAGGTCGATCTAGTACGATTCCAGAAAACCAAATATAGAATTTATGGACTACCAAGTTTAATTAAACAAACTCCATGTTTATTCTGTACATGAATTGGCTGTTTTATATTCATCCACAGAGATGGGAAAAATTAAACACAAATATACATCATTTATAAGTTTATATGTTTGAAGGATTGAAGAAACGTTGAACCTCCTATAAGGTTGTGATAACACCAGAAAACAATTAAACAGCCACAAGCACTTGACATTTAATACCAGTTTAAATAACCACCAAAGAACAGTATTTAAGACATATTTTCTACGCACCTGAAACACAAGATGCTTGCATAAATAATAAGAAATTGTGGAAACAAAAACAAAATGAGAAGAAAATATTGCTAAATTGAAAAATTGGTAAAAACGAGACAGTATATTTACACACAGCATAGGTATCAGATACAAAACGGTTTCCATATAGCAAGGTCTATGTACGTCATGTGGATAATCAGACGGAAAGCAGACATTGTTCACATGGATTCATACTAAAGAGGATATAAATACACGTGAACACTCAATGCTACATTTCTGGAAATCTTAGGAGAACAAAAGCTGGAGATGACATATACGATGCGTTCAGATACATTTGGAGAGAGTGAAACTTGACACGATACAGTCTGATGAAGAAAGTGAATTGAAACTAAAACGGTTAATGATTTGCAACAAAAGAAATCAACGAATTTTGTTCTGCTTACTCCAAATATGAAGTATTTGTAGTGGAAAGGTTTGACAAAACTCTACAAATTTAAATGCGAAAGGGTTTCCCCCAAGACCAAAACAGAGTAAAAAAAAATAACATATATATTGCAATGATTCAAGTACTGTTCAAAATGAAAAGAGACAGCGAGTCAGTATAATAGCGAATTCCCAAGAACTATCCACTCAATACATCTATGTTAACGTCATAAAAATGCATAATACATAACTGCGCATGGAAAGGTTTATTATTATGGTTGCAACTAAAGCTGCGTGTGAAATTCGATACTAAGTCGAACAGACAAAACTCTGCGCTAGAAATCCAATAGTAGAATGAAAAGACAACAATACATGGAAATACTTAAGACACAATAGTATTAAGTAGCAAACCAGCAATAATTAGACAGTCTTCCATCAATACTTGTATGTGTCTTAGACATATTTTCCACATTCGCACATCGTTATTTTCTTGCCTTAAGGTGACTTGTTTTGTTTAATTCTTTGCTTATTTTGCATATGATTTACATCTTTCATCCAATCATGACTTATTTTTCTAACTCGTTTGCTAGTATGAACTCGTGACACGTCTTTTCACTGAATTTATAACATATCACACAGTGGTTAATCTCTCCATAGAAACAAAAAAAAAAAAAAAAAAAAAAAATGATTTATTTAATGTATTAGAAATTAGTCACATATTTGTAGCTTTGTAAATCTTTTTCATTTATTTGACCCTATTTTCTTATCCAAAGACAGTATATCAACAAATAAACCGCAGACTGAGTCGCTTTCATAACTGGATACCTACAGACTTTGGACTTGACGTTTTGATTATTTCAACAAAGCTTACATATATAATTATAATTTGGTTTAGACAAAAATCATTATCATTTATCATCCGTTGTAATTCTTGCTTTCAGTAAATTTATTTTTATCTAACTCGCTAGAATTTTTGTTTCGTACATTAATTTAATGATTTGTGCAATCATATGTTTATATACGTTTATGAATAAATAGAGATAAACAGTTTTATTAATATTTTTATTTTGTATAATACACATTTGAATAAAATACATATATACAGAATCAACTGTAACAATTGAGATGGAACGTCTGCTAAAGGAAACCTATTGGATTCACCGTCTTAATACGGTATATCCAAAAGATCTAAATTCCAAAACACTATATGACATTCATTATTCTAATTCTTTTTTTTTTTTAAATTATGTCCTCTGTTTACAAATGGGTTAAAAATATTTTTTATATTATTCTAATTTACTGAATAACTTAACTAGTGAAAGTATAAACTAATATAATAAAAATAAGTTCAATAATTCCTTACAAATGAAAGGGCATTTTAAGTTAATTCTGAATATATTAAGATTAATTATTTATAGAATACTTATTTATTTTATGATTATAAGTATTATGCACACCATAATTTTTTAATTATTTTTTATTATATAATTTAAGTTCTGATACAATAGTGAACATTCGTCAATAATGTATCAAGTTATCACTTAGTCGGTACACTTTGCCTACAGTGTGTGCAGTTTCATATTTTTGATATTATACATGTGAACATATCACTTTATGTGATTGCGATTGGTCCAAATAAACCCATGAAATTATTGTGCAGTATTCTCTTTACTCATTGGCTGCGATCGTGGGAAAACTTTTTTAACCCCAACTTCTGGAATTGTTTGTTTTGAATGAACATTTTTGGCCGCCATTTTTTTATTCGACTTGCGAAATGGAATTGGGAAAAAATGGTCTCGTCCAGTCTCAATATTGCCAATTTACCCCCACAGGGGTTTGTTATGTCATGTATACTATATCATAACATGAAAAATGGCAAAAC
Source organism: Megalonaias nervosa (assembly GCA_016617855.1). Classification (NCBI taxonomy): domain Eukaryota; kingdom Metazoa; phylum Mollusca; class Bivalvia; order Unionida; family Unionidae; genus Megalonaias; species Megalonaias nervosa. The sequence continues at coordinate 5,495 of JAECUM010011361.1, read as the reverse complement.
CCCCAAGACAAGAACAATAACAACAAGTAAAACTATTGCTTAGATGATAGCGAGGGTGGGGGTGGGGATGGATGGGCGGTATATCTGTAGCATGGAATCCACCCTATATACAAGCTTGGTTTAAATGTAAACTTACTGAAGTAAATAAACTCACCTTTGGTCACAGAATAATGTAGACATAAACCGGTCTCCCCAACTGACAGACCTTTATCCAACCACAGCATATTTACGCGGTAAATATGTGATGCAAGTCCGACTCAAAAAGAAATTTGTTTACGTCTTCTGTACAGTCTATTGTTCCAAATCAAATACTGCAAATATCCGGTCACATATGCATTGCAGTAAATGTGGGAATTTTTGCATCCAGTAATCCTATTTCACATGAAAATCGCAATAATGTAATGTTTAGTTCTGAAAGTGACATTTTAGGGTAAACATGTACTCTAGGCCTACTGTGTACCGTATCAAACAATGTGGCATCACATCGCATTGATCATTCTGTTTTGAAAAATGATTTTGTCGTTATAAAATGTTCTGTTTATTCGGATGGAAGCTTTTTCTTTGATTTATAGTTTGTTTAAAAGATACAATCTACTTTTACTAGTTCAACTTTGTTTGGGACTATATTTTATGCACAACAAATGAGACGTGCACCGTCTGTCAGAAGGAACGAATTAATTCGTTCTTCTTTCTATCTAAATAATTTCCACTGAAATAAAAACTATGTGATCAAAAGAATCTCAAATAGGTAATGATTTAATATTAAATTTATGAAACTCGTTGAATAATGTCCAGATTTTGCTCGCCAAGGCTCGTAAAAGCTGGACATTATTCAACTCATTTCATAAATTCAATATTAAATCATTACCCATTTGAGATCCTCTATATATTATATTAATAAAACTGTTTATCTCTATTTGTTCATAAACGTTTATGAGATAGTGTTCAACAGAGATTTACGTATCTTTAAGATCCAATTTTATGTATTTTTATGTCTTAAAATATCATTAATCTGTGCTGTATTTGCAAATTTCCATATCAACTATATGTTAAAGACAAAGACAATTAAGTTAAAATGTAAGTATGACGTCATCTTGTTTATGTCATATTGTTTATATTATTGATCACTTAGAAACACAATATATTTAATGACGTAATCAATGATATTGAATTCAGTTTGAATTCAGTCTGATGAAGCAATAAAGCGAAATCGGTCACATTCTGCTTGTTGGTGTTGTTTATTTTATAATTTATCACATGTTTATATAAGTATTCTTCATTAATATTGGTTTCTTGCTTGAAACGATTGTGCCATACATAGTAAGTGTGGCATAGTACGAGTACATCTCTGACATTGTTAATATTTCGTTTGCACACTGTACTATCGAATTTCATAGGCAGTGGTTGGCAAAACCACAATGATATAATTGTGTGCATGCAGTATCTATTTTTTAATGTAGACTGAGAAGTATTTTGTAGAAAACATCTAGAGAAGTCACTACTGAATTGAGTCATTTTTTTTTTTTCTTTCATTTTAAGCAGTAATTGAATCATTACAATTTTAGGTTCTTCTTCTGCTTTCTGTAGCAGCGGAGTTGTATTTTAGTCTATTTCCTGACGCACATTTAAATTTGAAAAAACTCGGTCCAATAAATAATTTAATACAAATGCTTTAGAAATATTTCACTCTTACTGTTATATTTTGCTTAGACTTAAATTTATGTTCTTTCTGAAGAATAACGGCCAATTTTTGTGAAAGGTAATCGCGGTCTCACGGCTGTATTTGAAACCTACGAGCAAGTCATGCTCAAAATGTGAGTAGAACATGTACCTGTCCTAGTTTCCTCGCTACACACGTTTGATCTTTACAGTGTTCTCCGGCGTGGATTTGTCAGTGTGCCATCATATGGATATACTCTGCCCAGCTTCAGCCAGTTTTGAAAGTGAGGGATTTACAGTTTGAAGAAATTGGCTAATACGGAAAGTAGATATTGATCAGAAAGTAGTTCGAGATAAAAGATTTTTTTTTAATAACAAGTGTTATCTTCATCTACAGTGGAACTTCCATAAGTGTAAGAAAAGGTAAGAAATGGGTTAGCAGTATGGTTGATAAGTCAGGCAGTTATTCGTTCGGCAATACTTGTATTGACATGCGCTGTTTGTCGACTAGTTTGACAATACGTCTGTCGTCCTGGGATCAGCACTCTTTGCTATATACATAAAACATGTAATATCGAATTGCATGTACTATTTTTAGGAGTGTTAATTTACAGTTTTCGAGTGGGTATTATATAAGACAGTAAAGAAAAGAGAGAGAGAGAGAGAGAGAGAGAGAGAGAGAGAGAGAGAGAGACGATAAGACCACAAACAATGTTGCTAAGTTACACATATACATAGATACATTCAGCTAGTCCTTGTGAAACGCAGATCATCATGTTTATGAAAATTTATATGAAACAAGTTGACTAAATAAATCTAACGTGTTAACCAAAAAGGAATATTGGTACATATTATATCACATATATCACAACTTACATGTTCATAGGCAAAATTTGCTTTCAGTACTTGAAACGAAATAAACAGAGGATATTTTCTTTTCTTACCCTAATACCGAATATATTTCATCGTGCGGTACCAGAAACGTGATGTTTTATCGAGTGGCGATAAGTATTAAAGAAGGATAAGATATTTTGTTTTATTATATACCAAACTTACTCCAGAATCGACATTTACAAGATTAAACCCATTCTCCGACACCACACTCTCACCCCCACCCCCTTTTCATAAATTCACCTCACTTTCATAACTTTATCATATAAATATACGTAACTTAAGAAAGTGATAGGATTTGGTTGACCTATCTGTCGCAGTAAATTACACTCTTGTGATTTTTTAAACTATTTGACCCTATCTGAAAACAATGCAAATCCGATTCAACAATGGATCACCGCGGTTTTGTCATTGTTGCCAAATAAGCAAGGGGAAACAACGCTCGAGGAGAGACGTGAACGGCAGCTGGTCAGATTTCTTTTTTATCAAATATTAAATTCCATGTCTAAAATGAGAAGGCAGTTTCTAATTATTTGTTCTTGTTCACAACGTACTAGTTTTTGTTACTGCGTGTACAACGTTTGTGGACACACACAATCAAGCGTCGCATGGAATGATGGGAAATCTTGTATTTTAACAAATGAAAATATAAGGATATATCTTTCACATGTGAAAATATCGAAATGAAAAATATGAATATTATTTCTCCAGGAAGTCTCCGTATTTAACACTTAAGTATATAAATAAATAGGATATATTTACCCGAGAGATCTTCATATCAGCAATTATAATCTTCGTATTGAGAGAGAGATAGCGCATTACGGAAACTCTTTATAAAGACATTGTTTTTTATTCAACTTCGCTTTGCCTGTTACATTTTGCAGCGAACAATTATATCCATTTCACCGCGGGGTAGATAGGAATGTTCTAGGGAAAGAAACGACGGCGATTGGCTTGGAGATTAATTTATTATATAGAATACAGGTTTATTAATTTCAGTTTGCTCCATTACGCAATATTAGATTCAGTTTTAATCATGGTTTACGTAGTTCCTATCTACTCTTCATATTCATTATGCCTCCAGCCAGACTGAGGATTCAATTTTGTCGTTGATAGAAAATTGTTGGGATGCTTACGAACATATTGTTAAATAGAAATAAATATCCCGATTTCTCTTTTCTGTTGGATAAGCCAAGGTTCGTTAGAGCTGCCATGGTCCATTTTTCAGATAGTTATATGTCTGCACAACACGAGATATATCCAAGGGGAAAATGCGTGTAATAGGATAATGATGCTAGTCATTGCACATATAAAATACTTGCGAGACATTCAATGAATTGGCAAGACGTTCTGTTGCTAAATTTGTGTTTCAGGTTCAAGCATACAAAGGCCAAACAGAATGGCGGAAGAGGTCGGCAAATCTATACAACACGGACACGAGAAAGCGGAAATACTGTGTGGTATATGTCAAGAGAAACTTTGTCATCCAAAACTTCTGCCCTGCTACCACGCTTACTGCAGAATTTGTCTCCAGCGTTACATAGACATTAATTGTGAACATGGTAATGTAAGGTGTCCCCTGTGTAGGAGTCTTATAGAAGTCACCAGCGATGGAGCTCCTGTTGATGTGACTGATCTTTTTGTGAAGGTGACTTCAGAAGAAGTAGGCATGTGTGAAGTCTGCGAAACAAGTCAGGCAGTGAACTTCTGTCTTGAGTGTGCACAGAACTTTTGCCAAACCTGTGCCGAGATGCACTTAAAAATGAAAGTAAGCAGAGAGCATCATATTGTTCCAAATGGAACGATGCTCTTGCAAAACAAGAAAAAGTCAACTTCGTATTGTAAAAAACACGAATCAGACATTTTATATTATTTCTGCATAGACTGCAGGGAGCCCATGTGTTTTAAATGTAATATGACAAAACACAAAAATCATGGATGCGACGACATTACATCTGTAGCTGATTCCAAAAGAAATTATATTGAGCAAGAGATTCTCGAACAAGTGGCGTGTCGGGTCAAGAGTCTGGAGAAGCGTCTACAGAAATGCAAACACATGAGACAACATGTTCAGGATAAATATCAGAACGAAACAGAAAAGATGAGAGAACAAGTAAATATGCTTAAAACCCGCATTGATGAAAAAATGAAGGCTTTTGTAGACAGTCTTAGGGAAAATGTCGACAAATATGTCCAGATGATTCAGAATCAAGAGTGTGGCATAGAGAATGACATTCAGGCTCTAAAGGCAAAGTTATATTATATTCGACAATGCGTGGATTTTGCCGGGGACGCTGAACTAATTAATATCCTTCCTGAATTAGATGATGGTTCATTCATGAGGGATAGAAGTATTTGGTTAGAGGAGAATTCCAATATCGAATATTCACCGCCTAATGTGACTGAAAACGAAATAGAAAAGATGATTGGAGTTCCAAGGACGAGGTTTGCATTGTTCTCACCGATAAAAATTGAAAAGCTGTCAGAATTTAAAGTTCCCAGTGCCATACGAGTTATATATGGAATCTCCCCTGATGCTGTCTGGGTTGCGTATGGTGACTGCATTCAGAAATTTACAAAACACAAAGGAGCCTGTGAAAAAGTTGATATGGGCGAGGACGTATATGATGTAGTGAAGGATATTGACGGGGAAATATACGTAGCATGCAAGTCTGCCGTCAGAGAGGTGAATGCCGATCTGAGTGTAGTGAAATGCTTCGATCTTCCTTTCTGTCCTAGTGGAATCGCTGTTAGTGAGGACGGTAAAATATGTGTCTGCTTTAGAGTTGAAGGAAGGATCAGGATGTACAGTAAAGAAGGCAAGCCTTACCTGGAACTTCATAAGGACTCTTGCCAGGGTATGCCAGTATCACCATTAAAGACTGCAATTGCCTTCCAGCAGATATATGTTATTGATTTTAGCTCAGGAAGGGAAGACGTAACTG
>JAECUM010011358.1:0-15455 GCA_016617855.1 Megalonaias nervosa | reverse complement strand
CAAAAAATCCTGCGGGCGCCCATGCGATTAAGTCTTTACATATGGCTTGGCGAATTCCAGCAACTAGTGGTGAGCCTGGAATATCTCCTTACTTTCAAATGGCATTGTGAATGAGGTTCTGTTCTCTTCTCTGCTAACCAGTCAGGTCACTGGCTGTCCCTTTCCTTTTCTCTGGCATCATTATCAAAGGAAACAAATAGGGACCAAGACTTCATTTATCCAGCATTGAGAGGGGGTCACAAATACCCTTCTTTATCTTTAGAGAGAGAGAGAGAGAGAGAGAGAGAGAGAGAGAGAGAAATTGACAGTACTGCTTTGCTCGTCAGTAGAGAAAGGATAATTAACTCTATACTAGTGGTCACACATGATTCAAGCTGTATCCAACTGCATTGCTTCTTACACCTCTAGTGTACTCCGTTGTACCATACTGGTCAAGCAATGGAATATGAAACATATGGACATATAGCAACAAATGACAACATTCTTCTCGTACATTTGTGTTGATAGCCTTCCAGGTCTTTGGACACTAGGATCCTCCCAAATCTGGGGACACTTTCAGACGCTTAGAGTTAACAAAAGGATTGGGGTCTGGGGTTAATCTCCAATTAAGATAAAGTCAGATGACAACTCAAATGTTTGTTTAGATGGGAATGAATTTCTTTGCTATTCAAAGGATAGTTCATGTTTCTCGAGAAAAGACCACACATATACAGTCCCTCCCCATAACAAGTGTTCAAGAAGATTGTAGTCTGCTCGACTCAGCCTCTCTTTCCTGGTGACCCTGAATGCAGCTGTTAATCTAGTGACTTTGAAAGACTTAATATAAAGCACACACACACACACACACACACACACACACACACACACATACACCAGTCAGCTTGGATTTTTTTGTGATGCAGATTTCATCACCGCCTGGTTTGGTGAACCGGAGTTGGAAATGCATTCCTGCAGATAAATGGAAACTGTAAAATGTATAATTGCAAAAGAAAATAAGAGTTGTAAAAACCTGACAGTATTTATCGCCGATATAAACAGTGCACTTTCAGTAAAACATAAGAGTGGTTGTGGATACTTGATGGCTTATTATTACATATCATTGATACATGATGACTTATTATTACATATCATGGATACTTGATGGCTTATTATTACATATCATGGATACTTAATAACTTATTTAAAACATATCATGGATACTTGACTTATTTATTACATATCATGATACTTGTAGGCTTATTATTGCATATCACTGATACTTGATGGCTTATTATTACATATCATGGATACTTGATGGCTTATTATTACTTATCATGGACACTTGATGGCTTATTATAACATATCACAAGTCAGTGCTGAGGAAAGGTTTAAATGTAGATGTGCTTGGACGATGAAATGTCATGTAACAACTGGTGTAAAACAAAATTAAATAAAAATTATGTGGAGCAAATATCGGAGATTATGAGAAAGGAAATTAAGACAAACAAGAATGGTGTCAAATGCAGAGATAAAGAATCTAAGAAGGAATTACTAAGATTAAAAGAGGCGGACTAAATTAAAAGAATAAATTTCTTATTTTTGTTTGACGTATGAATCTCTTTGGCAACAAATGGACTTGCATTGAACTATTAACCAGCAATACATCATACCATCAGAAAAATGTTTGAACAGAACATCAGACTCAAATTATTTTTCCACTTTTTTGTACTCCCTATGCGCACCATTTTTTTCTGGTTGGAGGCCTCTGTAGTGCATCATGGAATCCTCTTTTCCATACATTAAGTTTCAGGCTTGATATCTTTCTAATAAAATAATCCAGATATTCTAACAATTTCATCTCGTCATAACAATTGACCAATTTTGCCATAATGTCATAAAATTGTGGACTAATGAACTAACCATGAATTTTTCTAGTTATTTGTAACATATTCATTTTGTGTCTGACATGACAGAAACATATTGGAGCTAATATCCTTGTGTCTGAGAATTTGATATCAATCACACCAGTGAGTTCTGCTACAGATGATGCATACTCCTGCCAATCATGAAATAATACCGATTGATTTCTGACTTTCACTGATAAAGAATTGATGTTGAAATTGTAAAACAGTGGTGATGATCAGAAAAATCAGCTTGAGACAGAATACGAATCATGGCTTGGGAGGAATGGTTAATGAACGAAGCGTCAATCAAATATACGTATTAACAAATTGTAAAATCATTCAAACGGTAGGTGACACTGACAAATCCCTCCCCCCAGCTTATGGTAAGAACCAAACAGTATGTATGAATTAACATGTATTATTTCGACTGATTCAAAGGAAACCTTTCAACTAACATATTCACCTGTGGAACGTTTTACAGAAAATAATGGAGGTGCACAAAGTTGTTTCCTTTTGCTACTGAACTCAACTGAGCACTCTATTATGATAGTCTTCCCCTTGAGAAGTTACAAATAGTAGAGAAAATTAATTGAAATGTTCAGGATTTAGTCATAATTTACTACCTCCATACATGGGTCTCTAAGTAATCCCCCAAAAATGAAACAAAAGACAAACGAAGCAATAACCATTTTAAGGCTCTATTTCAATGACATTTTGTCCTTTTTAGACATGTCAGTAGCTTTTAGTTATTCAAAGTATTTTCTACGTTATTCTGGGTTGGAAAAATCAAAAGAAGCACAAGGAATAATACCTATATAATGATTTCTTTCAGTCTTCGTTAAATCGACCCCTTTATCAAAGAAAGTCAATTGTTGGAAACCAGGCATTTTCAACATAGTATTTCTTTGGATGTTTTGATTTCATGTCTGTAAAATTCAAACTTTTGCTAAAGAAGACACTCAGAAACATTCGTGAATCTGATATTTTTGGTTTAACGCATACATTTGCAGGTTCTTCTTTCTTTCCTTTAGTTTCCAAAATAGCACTTACTTTCTTCCCTTCAGTTCTTCATGTACATTTTTGTTATTATTTCTGTTGTACACATTTTGACAAGGTTGGCAGTCAGTGCCGGTGTTAAACTAAATTTAAAAAAGATGAGATTTGTGAATTTTTTTTAATGTTTTATTAACAATGGTCATTGTGCAAAGTGAACAATTTTTACAAAAATACAAGGTTGAATTCCTGTGTCTTAAAAAATTATTAATCTGCTCAATATTACATAAGATTAATAAAATAGATGGGATGAATCAAAGCTTAAACCATAAATACAGAAAGGAGGAAAAGAGTCTCATACAGATTTTAAAGAAATAGATAAATTTAGTAAAATATAAATTTAGCAAAATATATTCCCCTTGCATGACTGTTATTTACGATCATTTTTAATTTTTATCTCACTCGAGCCTTAAATAATGTTGGGTGCAGTGGGGATGGAAAGGGGTTTAAGTGATAGAAGAATGAATGCCAACATGTTGCATGAGGGGTCACCAGTTTTGGATAAAAACTGGCTCTCATCCTATTTTGTCCATTGACTTGAAAAAAAACAACAACTTCCCTCATGAATTGCTGGTTACAACCATAATTATTAAAAAAGTAAATTTAGAAAAGAATCAAAACTTTAACCTCCAAAAACTAAAATTTTTACTTCAAAACTGTGGCCTTGTAGGTGGGGGTGGGAGAAAGGATTTTCTTTTTCTTCTTAATTCTTAGACTGACTACAGAAATTTCACACCAAAAAGTAAAACAGTCTTGCAAAGGAAAATAATAAGCAAAATATGTAAGTTAAATTTAGAAATCATTTGCACAGGAAAACAACATTAAAAATAATATAAAAATTTTACAAACTTGTATATATTTTATTCCTTATTGTTAGCCTGATTTTTTCAAATGAACTAAAATCTGAAAAAGAAAGAATACCATTACTGAATAATTTTCATTCAATATCATATAAAATGAGAAATGGCCAATTATAAAGAAAAAGTCAATATGCAGTGATATGAAAAAATTTTAAAAGAATATTTCAATTTAGAAGATGACAAAATGTATGCATTAGATGTAATAAATTTGCTATAATATTCATACCACTTCAAAGGTTATTAACACATTTTCCTTTAACATAATAGAGACTTGACATATGTTGGCACTAAAATTACTTCAGTGATATGTCATTGTTTGAAAAGAAACACCATTTCCCAATTTTTGAAATTCTTTTCCCAGGAAGTAAGGAGTAGATTTGTCTTTGAAATTAAGACCATCCTACTTGTTTAATTCTAAAAGATGACAAACACATTATGATGATCATACAACCTTAAAAAGCTTTTCTATCATTTGACTTTTGTGCTTCTTTAATTTCTTAGTTTTGTTCCCCGTGTAGTAGTCAAATATATGAAACCTCTTGAAAATGCAGGAGATAAAACAGGCTTGGTCAGAACAAAAGTTTACCAAAACATAAAAGGGATTAAGTATTGCTTGCATCCACTACATCATCCTACAAGCAAATAATGAAATAAAGGAATACTCGTATACTTAAAAAAAATAATGGGCTGAGTGTATATATATATATATATATATATATATATATAGCACACCCTTTAGTTTGTGCTTGCTAATGTTTTGTCCATGTGCTTACATCCATATTCCAATATTCATCCAACTCGTATACTTAAAAAAAATGGGCTGGGTGTATATATATATATATATCACCCTTTCACACACTTTCTTTTGAGTTTGGTTTTGTTTTGTCCTTTCTTACATCCATTCCATGAATCTTTTGAATAAGACTGCACAAAAATACTCCACAGAGACAAATGAATCTTAACTAGGGTTTTGTATTCTCATGTTGATGACATGATTAGATTTTGAGGGAAAGACATCTCAATTTAAGTTTTTAAAATATTTGTTTAAGTTCTGGTTTTGATTTAGTTTCATACGGTATTTCATGGAACATCAACGGAAGTATGTCATTTTAGTGCTGGGGAAATTGGAATTGATTCTTGTCCAAGGACACACCACGATGAATCCAAACTCGTTGAACTTTAATCTTTTGACAAAAACCTTATAGACATGATTCTGCAAAAGTCATCTAAGGCAGGCACATGAAATTTGATTTTCTTTCTTGTATTTGACAGACTTTATTAGTAGCATGATTAGTTCACAACGGCCCAAAAAAATTCAAATTTACTAACATTCTTTGTATTCCCGTGTAGAAAAACTCAATAGATTTTCATGCCATTATATACGGTTTTTAATTTCTTATACGTTTCTTGGACTTTAAACAAATGAGATATGGTAGGATATGGTACGCATGTTTGTTAACACGTATAGATGACCTGAGCGGATTTTCATACCATTATAGAAAAATTCCTAATGTTTATCAAGTTTTGGATTTTCTACACAAATTTGGTCTGCAATGGTTCCATGTATATTTGAATAATACAAATGTAGTCGCTAAGTATCCTTTACAGACATGACTCAATACTATCGTATTCTTGGAAAACGGGCAACATGTACAGTTCTGAATTAGAAATCAAAGAATCCTCTTATATCAAGCTAAAATAAGTAATTGTAATGTTTCGGGAAAGCCAAGATTCAAAACCTTACTGCAGGAAAAATACCGCCAGACGACCAGCCACAAATAATTTGTCAAAAAGTAGGTGTGCATTCCATCAAACATCACCTTAGTAAATGTAAATATTTCAAAATATTTATTAAATAGGGGTGGGATTATCGTGAATCAATGGTCTATCACTGAAATATGTATTGGGCATGTTCGACTTTTCATGTTTGTAATTCTCATCATTATTGAAGAATTTTGGGAGTAAAATGTTCAGTTGTTGCCCATTTATGGCTTCATTTCATTTATATTATCCCATGCTTATAACCTAATATCATATTCAGTACTAATTAATACAATGTGTATTACCCAAAACAGTAACGAACTTGATGGTCTTACAAATAGTATTCCAATGGCCTTTCATATCAGCTTTATTTTATCATGGAAGGAAACTCAAGTTAATTCAATTATACCCATTTGTGCTTAAGTCACTTTATTATTGTGTGCCCTGATTGTGCTTATCACCCTTAGACACTGTTCCCACTAATGCAGAAGACATTTTCAAAAGGAAATCACGATGATTTCTTAGATAATATTCAGATCTTGAAATGAATTGTAAACTGACATAATAACAAAAGGAAATTTAAAAGAAATAGCATCCAGATTATTTAGAGCTGTTCGAGCTAGACTGTAATGAGTATTACAGTATTAGACTTTTAGAAAAGAAAAAGAAAACTCAATATTGAAAACTATCGCTGCCCTCTATCATACGATAATATCAATATTTCATTATCTGCCAATTTAAATACTTCCATCATTACTACAGCAATACATATGTTTCGTTACACAAAAACTCTGAAACCAAATTCAAAATAAGTCTATTGAAGATTCATTCACTAACCTTTTATCTTCTTTTTTGTTGGGGTGGGGGTAATAGATGTTTAAATATCCATAATTCATGGATTCGTTTATAGGTAATTCCTCAGGAATGTTTTCATTCATATATATATATATATATATATATATATATATATATATATATATATATATATATATATATATATATATATATATACACACACACACACTCTTGTGAACCCAGCTCCAGTTACTCAATGTAAGAACAAAATATATATGTCATTTATAAAACAAGAATTTGGAGGAACTGTCATAAATTGTTCTTATCAATCTGTTGTATAGGAGTATTAGCTCAGACAATGATCTTAAATGAAATCAATTAAACCCGAAACAAAAGAATTTAAATTTATATCAAGACATGATCCACTTACTAATCTCATTAATGGTGGCTCCTCGAGCCATCAACTCTTCTGCGATCACGTCGCTTTCAATCTGGCCCAGTGCCTTGATTTTCTTGATTTCGTACTTCACAAACTCTTCAACTACTTCTGCAACACACAAAAACAAATTGGCACCAAAACGTTTTCCTATTAAATAATTTTGACAATTGAAGATTTGGAAAAAATGTTACACCAATTTAATATTGTATAGCATATGAAATTTAATAAAATATGAAAATATATCATTAATGTTTGTTTAAATTCAACCTTATGAGTAGGAAGTAGGTAAGTTATATTAAAAACCTGTCTCTATCACAAACCTACCTATTAGGATTACTACAACCAAATGTTAATAAATATGTATCAGGCAGTCATCAGTCTTTGGAGCCACGCTTCCATTTCTCCTCATTTTCTATTTTCGGTTGTTGGCTGCTGAATATATGAACCATTTAACTACTCACGATTGAGGGCCTCTGGGGTTCTGCTATCTCTGTCTGAGCCACTTTCAGGTAATGAAGAGGATGAAGTCACAGTTTGGTGACTAATTAGTGCATGTAATTTCTCAGATGCAGCTGTTAAAAAAAACCAAAACATAATATTCCTCATTCTGTGACTCTGCGTTATGCCCAGGACAACTTAAAAACAATTATTGGTATGCCTAAAAGTGTACGTTTCAATCCACATTCAATACAAACTTGATAATTTATATCATCAATTCATCACTGGAATATTTGACTTCAGTCAAAGAATTATTAAGTCCCGGTTTACAGCATTTTCTAGTCTACATCTGAAAACAACCCAAAACGCTATCTAAAAGAGCGCAACATTAAGATGCAAATTCAGATAGAGAAAATATGATTTAGGGTGCAGAAGAAGATGGAGCTAAAAGGTCAGAAGCAGAACATCAATTACATATTAAGCTTTAGTTACTATTATTTGGACACCCATTATCCATATTAATAGGATTCCATGGATTACTGTCATATCCCACATTGCCTTTACTACCCAATCATTCAGACAAAATCTGTGTCTCCTGATGAATCTGGAAAGCCTACATATTACCTTACTGCCTCAAGGAGTGTAGGTATTCACAAATGCAAAATATGTATAACTTATATTTATACATAGGATAAATATTTTGAACTACTGAAATGTGTGAATGTTCAAATTTGTTTTAAGGTTCAGCTTTGGATTTTCCGATTTTTGCACAGGGTACCGAGATGGTATTGTCGTGATTGTCCCTACTGGGAACCCTTGTTGACAAAAAAGAAATGTGTATATGAACCAGGTGGTTTGTAGAACATTCAGTTTCTTAATGTTGATATGTAAATGATCACATTTGGTTTGGGTTTCAGAAACTGCACAGCTTGGTCTTTTTACGGAAGTGCAAAGATGATTGCTAGCTCTGTTTGGTCATGTCTAAACTTTAAAGGTAAATTACATAAAAATTACATAAAAACATGCTAATAACTATGATCGCACGAGCACACACACACACACACACACACATATATATATATATATATATATATATATATATATATATATATATATATATATATATATATATATAAGAACTATTTCTAAGTACACAATGGTAAAAAAAAAATAATTTCAACATCTTAGAACATTTTTGCGTGTATTTCAAGGACAGGCACAGTCTGTGTGCTTGATGCTGTTTCCAGTATGTTTCCCAAGTACATGAAAGCAGTCAATTCTTCGGCATTTTTTTATTATGCTAAAAAAATGATAAATGCCAATCCAGGTACACTTGCAAGGGTATGTGAACTTTCTCTATATCTTGAGACTTGTATAACAACCTTGTCCTGTGCCTTTATCACATTTCGTAGTGCTGAAAACCACCAGTGATGAACTATCCATGCAATTAGAAATGAATGTTTAATTTAATTTTAATTTGGACGACTGAGTAGTTATTATGAGTTAAGCATTGATTTATCTTCACCTGTATTAACAATGGGAGGAGTTAAACATATATATATAAAATTGCATGCAAGTCTTGAGGCTTCAAAAACAATGTTAGACATGAAATCATTATTTTCATAAACCCCTACTATACTTTTTACTGTACTGCAAAATAATACTTTAGTAGACTTACCTACGTCACTTGTTCCTTGGGGAGCAACGTTTCCCCTACTGAACCTTCTACACAGTCTGGCTCTAAACTCACCACACTGCAAATACACCATGATCAAGGAACTTTGTCAAAATATTTTTAATATTAAAATCATTATCCATAAAGTTATTACGATGTTATATGTGCCATATAAACTTCTAAATATACAAATATATTAATAAATTCTGATATCTAAATGGAATATTCTGCCTTTATATCATCCCTTCCTATCCATGCTTTCCTATTCTGTCTTGATACACAACACCCAATTAAAATAAATTTTAATCCGACATACAAACAGTTAATATTTCTCGCAATCGTATTACTCTTTGTAATGTATAAAACTAATATTTATTAAGTAGAGATATCTCAATCTTTATTGAGAGAGTTCCCATTAGCTTAATAAGATCTCTTTCTGATCTTAAAATATGTTACATAAATAAATACATTTCATATCTACGTTGATATATATATATATATATATATATATATATATATATATATATATATATATATATATATATATATATTGTTTGAGTATATATAAGGACATATGAAATATTTCACGAGTTCTAGTGCGATTAACGGCTGCAGAAGTACACTAATAAAAGTAAGTTTCGAATTCTTTACAATAATTTTCGAAAAACGATTTTACACAAAATTCTGGGTAGGCGCACTGTGCAAATATGACAGATCGGTGGAAGGCATTTCAGAGCGTAACATAATTAAAGCATACATTTTGAGTTTACTTTTGAAGAATTTTGGTTCAATGTTTATTTCTGAATTCATACGTGAGTTTTGTGTGTTGGCAAGCTTGCAGTCTATTTTGGTAACAGACTCTAGACCCAAATTTTGATTGTCACTTAATTTCGGCTTGCAATCGACGATAATTAATTCCTGATTTCTCCCTCGTATTCACACATGAGTCTGAATTTGATGACAGTTAAAATTGCTACTGAAAGAATTTTATAGAACTAGGTAATTGGGAGCTTTTTTCTTTAAAAAAAGTACCGTTTGTTTGTAAGTGTAGCAGGTATAACAAACAATATTGAACAACAACAGGTCATGTAAGATCAGTCATTGACAATTTGAACGATTCAGGTGGAAACCTAATTATAAAAAAAATTAACATTTAGAATCTACTTTTTGGTGTTTGGGAGAGAGAGGAAAAAGAAGAAAGAATTAAATGGGTATTACTATGGAAATACCGGTCTAAATAACATACATAATGGCTGATATACTTCCTAACTAGATAAGGAATGTTGTTCCAAAGTGATATTGCCACTATGGCATTGAAAGTGATATTGCCATCGGCAATATCATTTATCTACCACTGATAACAGTCAGTATTTTATTATGTTATTAACAGATAGATTATGCGACTTCAATAAATAATCCTATTTCATTTGTAAGTTGTGAAGTGAAAGATACCCGGTAAACCATATGTGGTCTTTTACAAAATAATATTTCGTTTCGATTGTAGAAGAAATCGTAATAAATTGAAAAGAAACCCGGAAGAATATTGGAAATATTCTGTAACGTATTCCTAGATAGCTCAAGTGATAGAGTTAATAATATATGCTTAAAATGAGAATAAATTGTGTGTGTGTGTGTGTGTGTGTGTGTGTGTGTAGGTGTGTGTCATTGCAAGAAATTATACCCCCCTTATCACCTTGTGAAACATAATTCTCGGCCGCCTCCTATAAACTTCGAATTATTTTAAAGCTCTAAATATACGGTATAAATATAAACTGTGGTATCTATCGTACCTTTATTTGTAAAATATCTTTAGAAGGTAATGTTGAAATTTAGATGTGTTAAGATCATTAGGTTGCTTGCATAATGTAAATGATAACGTAAAAATATAGCTGATATATTATTTTATAATGTGTAAGACTTCTCTTTGTTTACGCAGTTGCGTACAAAGTTTATATGACACGCTATTTCGATCAGAACATAGGTATAAAATTTCAAAATAATGTCCTTTCTCATCCTCTAGCCAATACATGCTACAAAATGCCACACTCTTACCATCCAATCCTGCCCCAACCACTCGCATCCCTCCCCGGACCCCTTTTAAGAACGAATCTACTTTTGCCATTAGGCCTTTCATTGGTTTGGATTCACGTTATTGGGTTTCTTGTAAATGGTCATGCTATCTGTCATTTCTTACTTAATAACTTAATCTACTTAATGACTTTGAAGATAATGCAACCATTAGAATGTTATTTTTTACAACTCTAATGGTAATCACCTCATCGCCGATGGATAACTGTGTGACGTTACTTTGTATCGTGTGAACTTTTGCGAATAAATTTCAACATATATTGCGTCTATCCAATGAAACGCAATAATGATACAAACATTTATGTTTAAACATATTTTTATTCCTACCGATTGTCGAAATCCCCGATAGCAGCCCCCAAAGCAGCCCATTTTCAGCCAAATCATGGATGTATTCGGTATCTAGCATTCACATGCAACGAAAGCGATTGTACCGAAGGAATTATGGGGACGCGATTGTACTTTGTGCGTTGCCGTTCGACAACAATCGGATTTGTCACATGGAACTTCTGATATGTCAGATACATACCGGCAACATTTGGGGGCGCCCTACATATATTAGGTACATCTGAGAGTGAAAGGTGTAACGTTAAGTTGTTTGCATTTGCAACATGCACATTGGTGAGAATGTTGCCATACATCTATGTTAGATTTATGTTCTGTGGCTGATATTTCTTTGGATATTGTACTTGTGGATATTGTACATAATCTAAGCGTACTGCTAACCAAAATGGCTTCTCCCATAGATTCCACAGCCTGAATTAGTCTAAACTATATTATAATTATAATCTATTAAAATACAGTATAAACCAAATTACACCCACCAACCATACACCAAAGCAAAGGGAATTAAAAGTTTCTTTTTTTTTTTCTTCACAATACCTAAGATTACATGGTATTTTTCAAATAGCCAGGAGAAACAGTAAGGAAAAAAACCTCGGAAATTCTTTTTCTTGAAAATCCATTGCTATGCAAAACTCAAAACTGTAGAGCACCACCTTAAAACGTATATGAAAATTGGCACTGCTTTTCCTCATTTTCTTGTGATCATTTTCTCACCTAAAGCACATTAATATTGTTGTTATGCATGAAAATAGGCTAATTATGCTTGTTTTGATTTTACTTGATAAATATGCCTTGTGTCAGTATTGTGTAGAATGACCTTAGTTATGGGGAAGTTAGAAGTCTCAGAAAACAGGAGTGAAGTCAAATTAAATTTTAAGATGTTGCATTATCAGAAAGAAAAGAAATCGTGAATAAATAAATGATTATTTTCATCCATTTGTAATGAAATTAAGTGAAATCGTAAACTGGTCCATCCTGTTCGAACTATGAAATTTATTAGCGACGTCAGAGGAATAATTGTGGCAAGTTTGATGTTCCTATCTTTCAACATAAAAAAAATTTGTTCATATGGCGAAAAAAATGCAATGTGCATATTTATAATGGCTCACTTTTCACCATGCGTGCGAGAGTGTGGTGCGGGGGTTGTGTACTTATAAATACTGTTGTGAGGGACACAAAACATGAGAATTATTCAAAAAGACTGGTTTGGTGTTTGAGTCTTAAATGTTTCCGTAATGCAACCAACTGCAAAGTATATAATAATGAAGGTAATTTATGCCACCAGTAAAACAACGGCCCAGTGGGACATTTGATCAGTTCGGCTATGGAAAAAGCACGGATGTTTAGATATGATGTTTTTGGATATTTTATTCCATGTGTTTCAATGGCCATTTTAATATGGAATTGGTATTGAACATACAATACATGTAACAATGCTCTTCGAAATATTTATAATTCTCTTGGACAAAAGTCGATTTGGTATTGTTATTCCGGGCTTGAAACAATGAAGAAAATTGAGTCACCACTTCAGTGACTTTCGTAAGGGGGGGGGGTCAGAACTTTTGTTTGCCGTTATCAGCAAAAAATGACAAAAAGACGGCTGATATGATAAGAGGGTATGTACAAGATGACCTTCCCAATATTCTGTGATTTATTAATAGAATGTTTTCTTATTTCAAAAGGAAATGATACATGTAATGTAATATCTTTACGTTGAAATATATATATATAGACCTAATATATAAAGACCTAATAATGTATCCTTGCCTTAAATATTTACAGCATATTTTCTGTTTCTACTTTCGTGGTGTTTGTTTTTAATTTTGTAATCATATCATTATATATGTTTTTAAGTGTTGTCAAATGTTGTAAAGCGCTTAGAGCTTCTAAAGATTAGGCGCTATACAAAGTCCTCATTATTATTATTATTATTATTATTATAACATTCCTATCAGCTGCACTGGGTTCAACAAAGGATCGCGTGTGTCGGGGATAAATGTAAAAAACGAACAGTAGCAGCAGGGCGGGTGAACAGACCACTTTGTACGAGACCTTATTTTACAAAAATAAAGGTTCCTACAGGGGCTGAAAAATAAGGTCAATAACGATAAACCGAACCCTCCTAACGATATTATTACCGTATAGTTTGAAAAACGGATAATAAATCGTTTGGGTTAGCTCATTTTTGTTATTTTATTTTTGACTTTTGTTATAGTGCGTTTAGTTTACTCGGTGGGTCACTCAATTTTTGTCATTCACCCGCCCTGCTGCTATGAATTTATCCAGATCAGCTATTGCATGTATATACAGTGTGAAGTGAGTCATACATAATATAGGCTTTCAAACATGTACTGAGATAGGTATGCGTACCGATTTTTCAAGGACGTGTGACGTAGTAGTTCAAACAATAGCTGTGTTTATCGATAGTCCAGGTATTTGTGTTCAGTTTATTTCCGTGCTTTAATTTTAAATATAATACATTTTAATCGGTTCATACATATAAATGGCCAAATATCTTAATAAAATTATAAATATTTATTTATTTGTAAAATCAGACATCAAATGCTATTGCACAATAACCATATATAATAATTTCTAAAACGTATATTTGTAGTCGAGTTCGTTAGCTCAATGCTAAAGTTGTTGGAAACTTTAACACTGATGTTTGCGGTTCGACCCCAGATCTCGCCGAGATGGGTTCGGGTCCCCGGGTCGCCCATGTCTTTTAATAAGTGGGGGGGGGGAGGCGTCCCCTGAGATTTCGATAAACAACCACGTATCTCGTGGTCGGATTCCATTTTGGAATTCTACCCCGGGGTTTCGTGGGGGTTTTATCGAAATCGCAATGCCTAGACAGCCTTCTGAATTGCTAATATTTCGCTTTCGTCGATTAGAAATTCGCCGGGAGGTGTGTCTATGCAAATTTACCCCCCTAAAATAATTAGTAGCATGCCTTGAGCTCTCTGCCCCATGGAAGAGCCCCCAAATAAACATCCAGAAAGGGTGTTAGCCAAAAGAAACAGAACATGGGCGTGCCGCATAATAAGTCATAAGAGAGACGATAATGTAAGGACCCCATAAAAGTCACACAGGCTATCGAGGGGCTCCATTGAAGGGTAACCGCTAGGATCTACTGATTATTTTTGATAAATTAAAATACAGACAAACATGCATACATACAGACATACATAGAAAGGGGAAATAATTCTCTAGCAGAGGAGGAGCAGAGTTAATCATAGATTAACCAAAGATTTTATCCAGACCTATACGATATCTGGATCTTGGGTCATGAAGATTTATTGTTATAAATCCGAACGGATCATATTGTGCTTTTGAAAAGAAGTTTTTAAACTAAATCATGTCCATGTCCCCTGAACACCAAGTATAATAAATATTCTGTAGAGTATAATTATCCATTAAACACAACCAAAATATTGCAGTTATCTCTGATCACTTTAGGTATCTGTGTATATCGTTGTGTAACATAAATCACGTCAGTATTTTTGTGACGACCTCGAGAAAATATTCTAGCTGGATTAGATTGTTTGTCCAGCATTACATCATCGTATACTACGAGATTATTATTGAATCCATCTAATTCATCTACAGACGGGGCTTCATCAATATCGGTGATAAAATCAATAATATCGTCTCCGTCTTTATTAACTGATTTCGCTTTCTCGTTAAAATCCTTAAGTACTTCGTAACAGTGCTGATCATCTACAGACGGCGCTATTAAATATAGTTTGCTCCATCTAAG
Source organism: Megalonaias nervosa (assembly GCA_016617855.1). Classification (NCBI taxonomy): domain Eukaryota; kingdom Metazoa; phylum Mollusca; class Bivalvia; order Unionida; family Unionidae; genus Megalonaias; species Megalonaias nervosa. Next base: position 361 of record JAECUM010011358.1, on the reverse strand, counting down.
CCATCTCATTATTAAATTTAATAATAATTGTGTTTTACCTGATCCAGACGGACCTATTATAATCATCCTTATCGAATTTGGTAATGCTGGATGGTGCTTTACTGGTTCCTATTTTCGTGTCGCCGAAAAATCAATTATTGTATCCATATTATTAATAACATGAGTCTATATTGTGTTCGATGTAGATTATCTACACCCACTACTGGACTGACAACAATAATAACAAAAAATAAACGACGTGTATTAACAGGTAAATGTGTAAAATGCGGCACGAAAAAATATAAATTTATCTCCATGTCTGATTCAGGGACAAAGACAGGTGGAGATATAACCACATCATCAGGAAAATTACCTGGATTAC
>JAECUM010011357.1:0-43051 GCA_016617855.1 Megalonaias nervosa | reverse complement strand
ATATATATATATATATATGTATGTGTGTACGTACGTACGTACGTTTGTATGTGTGTATGTATGTATGTATGTATGTATGTATGTATGTATGTATGTATGTTTGCATGTAGACACCTCGATACAAAGTGTGTAATGATTGTTACAGGGGTTTTCCTGGGATCTTCATCCACCAGATATACTGGCCGCCATGTGTAGCCTATCATGCGCTAAAATGGCATTAACCAAAAATAAAAACATCATTGGTTCATGCAAGGAAAGAGTTAAACGTACGATTTTGTACCAATGGAATCATATTACGAGACACACTGATACACAAAAGAACGTCAAATTGCCCACTTTGCTCGTTGAATATGCTCTCTGGTATTCTTTCAAATGTCTAATGAAAACAAAACAAAGAAAGAGAGGTTTCGCCATTGGTTTTCTTTAATAATATCATCTTTGTCTAGTCGGTGTTGTGAAATACATATATTTGGAACAATAAGTCACTGGATATCCTGGCCATAGATGTCTTCGATGGAATGAAACCATTCTTCACTAAGTTAAAGACAAATACTCTAATGAAACTATTTGTCAAGAATTATTCAAGTAAACAAAGCAACTGAACATGAAGCAATCTTAAAGGCAATGAAACGATATTACGTTTAACTTTTTAATTTCAGTATGCATCCAATTAATATAACAAAGATGACGGTTTTTATATTACGTAGATCGGACAAGGGTTCATGTTCCACCGACCTTTGGAATTTACAGTTCATTTATTTTTAGTAACGTTTCAGATCAAGCGTTGCATTCAGTGCATTGGGCAGTTGTCGTTAGAAGCGATATACTTGAATGAACTACTTGAAGCTCCTTTCTCCGTTCAGCTGCAGGTCATTGCCGCCAGTCCAGGAGTTGATCTCCTTCGTACAAATCTCTGATACCCTCAGCCACTGATGACACACCTAAGAGGGAAAACATTTAGTTCTATTTATGTGGCGTCGTGTGTTACATAGTCTTGCATTTTATGCTCGGTTAATAACACTTTGAAAGCGAAAACAGCCTTCTTGTTTGTATTGACCGTTCCCATTTTGACGTGATGTATCTTCTGAAGTGTGCGGTTGAAGTCAGGCTATTATGACTTATTCAAGGCGTATTTTATCTAGTAGTGAGCGCACTTTATTTGTAAACTTTGAGCAATTAAAGGAAAAAGATCGCCTCTAGAGGCACGTATCGTGATTAAATCTAAGTGTCTTCGTTTCTTATGATTAATTGAAGCTTTAAAAGATCTTCTCTTTGCATTACGAAATAGAAGTTTGCATCCAGATTTAGAAATTAACTTTTATATATCGTGATTCGTAGTGGTTATGCCACGAAAGCTATATATGGATATAATTCCATATCAGTTGTATATTTTGAAGAAAAAAAAAAGTTTTTTTAAAGTCATTTTCTTTTTCGGGTACGCATTGAGAAATACAAATTTCAGAATCTATTTTTTCAAGCAATTCTTTCTGTAAATAAAAATTAAGCAAGTTGTTCGTATCTAACTTTAGGTAAGTAAAACTAAACCTTGGGTTTAGTTTGAAATAATCGTTCGGTGGATCGGAGTGTGTTAATATTTTTCATTAAATATCAAGATGCTAAATACAAAGTTTCTCTTCACCAAATCTGTCACTGAATACAGGAAAATAAAACTTTAGAAGAAATATACAGAATTTGTTTTCGTTCATGTAAAGTTTGTTGCATGCAAACCGTGTTACTTATTTTCTTATCATTTAACCCTCATATAAAGGATTCCGCTAGATGTGTTACATTCACTAACTTTAGTTTTATTGATATTGATACAGAAAAGACCATCTCTCCAGTCACAATAATTACAACAGTAACATGCGTTAAGATTAATAATCATGTTTATTGCAAAGCTAATTCTTGGACAGAGATAGTAGCATAAATCTGATGAGTGCAAACAATGTCATTGGTCCTGCCTGTAGATGGATCAGTTATTATTATTATTATTATTATTATTATTATTATTATTATTATTATTATTATCATTATTATTATTATTATTATTGATGTCATTATTTGACGTTAGAATTATATATACTCGTTAATGGCGACAAACGCCGACACTTACTATACTACCTGTTATTAGTAAGTGCTTCACAAATTTATCTCCCGTTGTGTTTACTTTCAAATTTGAATCGTGCTCTACCCTAAATATCTACATGGTTAATAATTTTGTTTTGTGCCGGCATATGCTCCATATAGTTTACTACTGTTAGTTCTTTGTTGCTTTGTTGTTATCTGTTTCATGCCACAGCGTGTATTCCATTCAAAAGAGTTCTTGTAACCTCTGAATGCAAAGACACTAGTAACGCATATGTGGACCTGTATGTGAGAGGGTGAAAGTATATGGCGTTCCTGCTGCAATTAGCACCAAAAAAACTACAAATGATACCATTTTATTACATTTTAAAATATCTCCAATTGCAATAAAATATTGAAATATACACAGTTAAAAATATAAAACTTAGCTTAAACTATGCAAGTCGTTCTGATAGCTTACAGGCTGAAAACATTGATATCATCTGTTGTCTTAGGATTGTCAAAATTTAATACCAGGTTGCTTTCGTCGAAGCAGAGAATGCACACAAATCAAACTTCTTGCTACCAAAAATCACTAAAAACTACGACGATCGTTAACTCAAGACAGCCTTGAAAATAAACCAACACCAAAGAACAAGCGAATTATTATCGAGATTTAATAGCATCATATCAAATAGACAATTTTAAAGCAATGTAATAATTTGTAGGGTGTAAAGAAACAGGAGCCATTAAGCCTTTCACTGCTCGCACGCTCTCCCGTGATATAAATTTTGTTTCTTGAACCCATTTCTACTTGACAAAAGAGTTCTTACAGTCTCTCCATCCATCTCTATTCATATTTTAATAATTATTCTTCGTTTTCGACTTACTTTTCTCTTTTTCTTGCTTTGTTATTAACTCATATATCTATTCGTTGAATTATTTATTTATTGATTTTTCATTCATTCATTCATTCATTCATTCATTCATTCATTCATTCATTCATTGTAACAATTTCACATACAGAGATAGGGTATTAGATTATTCTTGGTGCTATTGTAACACTTTATACGCAGCTAACAGCAAGTCTCCTTAGATTTTACTGAATCCTCTACATCCCTTTTTGTTCCCGTTGCCCCACCTAAACCCCATCTATCTTTGTCCTTTGAACTACATTGTGTGTGGTGGGCATGATGGAAGATCCAGTAAGTGTGCTGTTCGATAACTTCGTTGCTTGTTGGAGTCTGAAGGTACGATCAAATTTTCAAACATGGCTTAAGTATTTCGTACGTACCAGTAAGTAAAGACTATAGTTATCTGTATAGGTAAACTTTCATATACACCTCTCTATTTTATTTATTTCATTAGTATATATTCCCATTAGAACCTATTGTGCATTAGGAATAGAAGAGAGTGCTAAAATAAAGAAGTTGCGGTTGTATTGTGTCGTCTCAGCTGTCCTTATTTCTTTTCTTTAAGCGGAATGATTACAACAATTTATTCCTAATTTGACGTAAGAATGATATGTTCTTGTTACTGGCGACAAAGGCCGACACTTAGTGATACTACCTGTTATTAGTAAGTGCTTCACAAATTTATCTCCCGTTGTGTTTACTTTCAAATTTGAATCGCACTCTACCTTAAATATTTGCATGGTTAATAATTTTATTTGTGCCGGCACATACTCCAAATCGTTTAGTACGGTTAGTTCTTCGTTGTTTTGTTGTTGTCTTTTTCATGCCACAGCATATATTCCATTCAAAAGAGTTCTTGTAACCTCTGAATACAAAGAAACTAGTAACGCATGTGTGGACCTGTAAGTGAGAGGGTGAAAGTATATGGCGTTCCAGCTGCGATTATAAATGGATTTCTCTTCCAAATTACCACAGCTGGACGCATTGTGCTCGTTAGCAGTATGAATTTGCTCTGTCCAACGTAAGACATGATAGAATGTCTTCAGCGCACGCCATTCGCAAGATTGTGCTTTTCTTCAAGAAGAATTATATATGTCCCAATGTGTCACTGCTTCGCTTTGGGATGAAGTGTGTTGGAAGTTTGAAGAAATTGATGACCAAAGACATTTCTTTGCTTGACATACGTGTACAGTTGGTAGCGAAGCAAATGAACAGATTCCTATGAGAAATTGTCTTTCGGCTGCTAATGAAGCAATTTTACCAGTTGTCCATTCAAGTATCCTCAAGACGCATATTCTTATAAGACTGTTATTCTTTATTTGTAGATTGGAGATTTTCTATGAAAAATAAATCGATTCATGTCTTTAAGATCACTTCATATGTTGAAACTGTGTTCCATATTACGACAAATGAAGTATATCAAAACCCTTACTACCTTAACTGAAGGAACATCTTGCAAAATTGTACAACGTTGTTTCTAGTCGATGGGTCCAGAATGGTACACAACATGTAAGCGAAGGTTTCAATCTGAGTTACTTTGTTCTGAACATTGCCAAATTATCTCACAATAGCTTTATACTAAACCCCATGCCTCCATTCTGGTGAAGTACATACCGCATACTTTACAAGGTTTTACACAGTACATCAGGAACAGTGAAGAAACTCTCCATCCGAATTGTTTAAAATTGTAGTATGCGCGTGCGGGCTCAATGATTTTATCTATTAAACCATGTTTTTATTTAGAGCAAGTAATATGATACGGTATTAAAAAGCAGCTTTTGCAAGAAATTTGACATATGCCTTCTTTGATAAACCTAATAATAATTTGTTTCTGCTGCTGTTGGTTTCTTTGATTTTCTGCTTTAAGACTTAATGGTAAAGAAAGCTTGAAATAGTAACTAGGTACTACGCAACTGTCTACAGATTTGAAATAATAACTACGTAGTGCACAACGGTCTATGAGTTTGAAATAATAACTACGTAGTGCACAACGGTCTATGAGTTTGAAATAATAACTACGTAGTGCACAACGGTCTATGAGTTTGAAATAATAACTAAATACTACACAACTGTCAATGGGTTGCACTTTTGGGCTACAGATGAAATTGCAAACAAAGTAATTTTAACGAACTCGTTCGCCTTAAAGGACAAAGTGGGTAGAAAACTCTCATTTATAACTTGATAAAAAAAAATAAAAAAATATTTAGATTGTATATCTTTTCTGTTCACTTGACCATTAATTACTAAGTCACATCAGTTTGAGGAACGAGTTCCCAAAGCACTAGGTGAAATAGATTGCTTCAGAGATTAATCTGAATAAGAATTGAGCTTTATATTTTACCGTTCCAAAACTGGCAATGTATACATCAAAAACAGTGGGAGAAACATTCCACTTGTAACGAAGACAAATGCTGAGATTGTATGTCTTGGGCACAACAGAGCTTTGTTTTTTTTTACAAAGACATACTTCATGAAATATAATACAGCTGTAAGTCGCATCTCTGTGTATAGACTACCCTATTATGTATAAACTAAATTTTAATCTGGAATGGATCATACGTAACCTCATTCTCTATTCTACTTAGAAAATCATCTAATTGAATGTATTTATTAGCCCTGCCATATGTGAGACGTATGTACAATTTATTTGATTGGTGCCTTTCATTTGGAAACCAATGTACGAACTTTATTATATGCTTCCATTGATAAACCTAATGCAGAAACTATTGTACTATTATACAAGTTTCAGCCTATAAGGGTTTCTACATAAAGAAATAACAGCCAGAGAGATAATCATGTGCAATATATCAGCATACGTGTGTATACAGGTTTCGGGCTTTAGATAAAATTTATAATTACTGCAAGCAGGTAAGACGTATTTCTTGTCCTTATATATATATAAGAACATAGTTCACGAAAAGAGCTTCTTCAATACCGTAGATATATGAAGAATGTGAAGAGTATATGCCGTGTATTGCACATGACCATTTACGTGAATGTTAATGTCATATTAATTGGTTAAACATGTATCAAGACAACCAGCTCAGTGGAAGTGATTCAACTTTCTGCATGAAAGCTGTTTTTTTTTTTTTATTCTACTGTTACTAGACAGATTTTAAACAATTTTTTTATGGTTTATTTATAACTTAAACATTACAACAGCCGAAGCATAAATCCTTAAAGCTAGTGCACAACAATATTTTAAATGGGCTAATTAGAGAGACTAAGACATGAAGATGTGATACTCTTGTGTTACATTTATGTGTACCGAATTCAATTCGATTACTCAAACGACCTGTAAAGAATAAACTTAAAAATAAATCAAATGATCTGCTGTATTATCCTCTCAGTTATAAAAACACCACATGGAGACGTGTGTACATATGGATTTTTAACGTAGTTTTAACAATTTTAGTCATATTGCTACGATGTCTGCAGTGCGGCATTTTATAGTGATGCCTTGCAATGGCTCACCATGCCGCAAACATATAGCATCATGTCCCTCCCAGTCACATTGCCTCACACCAGGCCGACAAGTCCTAACACTAGCCTGTTAATGCTAAGCGACAAGAAGGCTTTTATAAGTCCGTGGTATGACTCGGCGTGGGATCGAACCTGCGACATCCCGCATCCGAGGCGGACGCTTAGGCTGCCGGAGCGGTCTCATCATGGAGACAGCGACGCAAATAATTCAGTAAATAACTTCAGTGGTTGTGTGATAAAACTTAAGAGGTATGCTGAAAATGGAGGGGGGGGGGGAATACGCAAGCAACTGTGGATTCCAACATTGCAGCAAAAATTATGTTAAGAAAGAAATTCCCATTATAATACCAATGCCATCGAATGCTAGTGATCAAATACATCTTTGAGAATCCCTGCATTTGACTGTCTATTTAAGTCGAATGGAAGCTTAAGAGGATTAACTGACGTGGTTACATTATTGGAACTTAACTTTTCGTTAAGGAAGCATGTCAATTCGCTTCAATTTGACGTATCAAGTTATATTTTATAATAGTAATTGATATCACGTTTTTACCTCTTTTGCCTCTTACCTCTTTTATTCTAGCTTTCCGTACAAGTTCCTATTGATAGTTATTAATGTTTTAATTATATAGACAATAGTTTACTAAATGAACTATATATTTTAAATCAGATTTTTAAGCGTATAATATTCATGCATGGATAATATTTTTTAATGTAGCAATAATGCTTTGATTTTCATCGTGAAATTTACCAAGGGACTTACCCAATCGTTTTGGCTTTTATTAAAATCGTACAAGTTTATAGTCACAGACGCTTAAGAAATCACATAGTGGTTATCTCAATGTGACGAAGTATTTAAATTTAGAATGCAATATTTTGTTTTCAAAAAGTCGAATTTGACATGGATTTTGTTCAATTTTGTGCATTTCAGATCTGCCAAATTTAAGATGCATTTATTGACTTCCTCACAATTTTGTAGTCATTATGATATCATTTGTTCGGCTTCCTATCTCTCTCCCAACCAATCCCAATTTAATAAATTTGTGTTTAAATCAACAATACTTCTGTTTATATAATTTGAGATTCATCAAACGAAAGATTTTGCTGCACTTCATAAGATGGGAAAGAAGTTTACAATGATGTATTGTATCTCCCAGGTATATTAGTTTTCTTCTTAATAATAAAAGATGCTGGCCAAGGCTGATAATAGTAAAATACTTATTCTTCATTTTTTCCAAAGCTTCTCCATCTCTGCCTGCCACTTTCATAATTGCTGTCAACATTTTGGGAGATCTACTGTTGCATTCGTAAAGATTAAAATTGGTAATGAACATAGTTGCTGCAAAGGATAGCAGATCATGAGAAATTTTATTTGAAAGGCTTCCCCAGAACAAGTGTTTTATTGTCAGCTACATTAAAGTCCTAGTCTTGTCTGTTAGCGTAGTATACTAAAACTCGCTATTAGATTTAAGGATGGTTCTGTCTTAGTCGTATCTCATAACAGTCATGTCTTGGTATCAGTCTCATGTCTTTATCTGATCAAATAAACGTCTTAACTGACAAAGTGTTGGGATGAATAGTGTCTCGTGCATGATTAGAGATTAATGCTCCATCACAGTGACATGTGAAAATACAAGTGCTAATTAGCATCACTGATTGGTTATTCCTGAAAAACATACTTTTGAAACTGCTTACGTGCTAATACTTACCTTGTCACTTGTCAAGCGTATCAACGGATGAATTGGTGTCTTTTTACAGTTCTACAGGCTGCTGTCAGAGCATTTTACTGACATATTAAACTACACAAAAAAGACTAGATTGAATTCTACAAATTGCAAATACGCAATCTTTACTGTGACATAAAGGGCATCATCAGGTTTAACCTATGCGATATGTAATCTGAGAAATGAATGTAGGTACATTTTAGGGATTCTATACTTAACTTAATTTGTTAAAGCTGAAGCTTACAATCTGTAAGCAATCAACAGTAGGAGGGATGAGCTTTTATAGTGTCATTATTATCAAGAGTTAATGTATATTTTATAATGCATTCCAATTCGTAAGGGATAATATAAATTGTGACATTTTACTGTATCTTAAAATGCGCTATATATAAAGCTCTTTTACGTTTTTTAAACTCTAATTCAAACTTTACCTATGCCAAAATATTTGCTTTTAAGAAAAGAGTGACTTTCGTGCCACGATAACTCATGCGCGAGACGACAGAAAACTATTAAAAACGAACTGATTTACATAGGTATTGGCAAAAATCGAGAATAAGACAATCTAGAGATCAGCATTATCCACCTTCAAAGTTCTATCGATTTTCTGCTGTCATGAATTTGGACAGGTTTCATCTTCCGCCTTACTCATTAGTCACAAATGTCTTGCTCTAAACTGCGTATATGCCCTAATTTAGATGGGATAAGAAAAAAGCTTCATTCAATTTTCCTCCGTCGGCATAACCCATCAACGCACGATTTCCGTTGAGACCGTCCGGATTCAATAAAGCATTCTAGTTCAACATTTAATACCACGATAAGCATCTTAAAGGCTTGATGAGCTTCACAACACCAGTCAGAAAAAAGAATTTAATATTTCCCAATAAAGAATTATTCCATCGAAATCCACCAATCCTATAAAATGCATATGATTAAGAAGGCAGAATATCTTAATATATGAGAAAATCAGATAAGTCCAATAATTAAATTAAATACATGTAATTGATTATATTTATATTTTCGAAAACAAAATAATAACTTCAGTATGAAGAATATTTGTATAACATATTATTAAAAATGTCAAAAGATAAAAGAAAACCACTTTTCACAGGGAGCAGCATTGGCTGTTCGTCCAGTTATAAATATTGGTCAGCTTTTTTTCGTTCTGACGCATCACACATAAATGAAAAACATCCGACCACCCTAAATAGAAATAATAAATTGACAGCAGCAATATACCTAAATCATTATTTATATTTTATTCTAAATACCAACAACCAAAATAAACATAACAATTACTTTGTGTATGTCCGATTTTTCACACAACAATAAATGCTTAAAATGCAAGCGTTAAAAATACTAGCTGTGAGGTTGTAATCCTCATCATATAAACTATTAAATCCTACTACGTTCTGAGCATAGGACGTTAGCTGAAGACAGAGACAGAAGATAATTTGAGGATGGTGCGAGCTGGACCCACCCATAACAGTGTCAAAAACAATTCAAATTTATTTTATAACTTCAATGGTGTATTAACGTCTGCGTAGACAAAGACATTTCAATCCTTTGTACAACTTCAAGATCTAAAGAGAATAACTTTTCATGTATCCAATCATATCTGCGTACAGTTCTGATATTAAAAACCATACTTTGTGGACGGGGTAATAAAACGTTCCTATGCGTATGAATGGAGCAGCCGTCGCTTTTTCTACAGACTGTAAGAAATTTTGAAGATAAATAAATAAATCAATTCGTCTTCTTACCTAATACTAGAATTTCCTAATTTTACAGTAGAAACACGAGTAAGATAGCATTTATATTCTTCAAACGATATTTTCTGTTGAATTGTCCGCCATATTAGTCCATCTAATAATTTCTTCCGTTTTCAGCCTCGCTTTTTATATAAAAACATTGCATCTGCCTTTGGAAACGTAAACAGATCGTAGTAAATATGGCGCACATTGAATAATTTATCGTCGAATATCTAGATATAATATAGCAACCCTTACTTGGAAGCGAATTACCGCGAGAAGCTCGTGTTATATGCTACAGTAATCAATGTGTGGACAGTGTAAACTTACCATCATCATATCTAGTCTGTGTACTAAACAATTTCAACCTATGTTGCAACCAAAATCTCATAACAATTTAAAATATCATGTATTCAATCACATCCGCGTACAAACATTTCCGTCCATTCTTAGCACCCTAAGATCAACACAATTAAACGATCATTCAATTACGTGTATGAAATTCCTTTTACAAGTCCTAATATAAAAAAATAATAAAACTACATTTTGCATTTTTTATAAAAATGGGTGGTCTGTACACAGACATGCAAACATTTATAAATATTACACAAACTATCACTTCTAATGTCTTACATTAAAACACAGCAAGATTTGGTATATGTCCATCTGTAAGATGAGCAGAGGCTTAAAACATTGACACAAAAATACATACACAAAACACCCACACAAAAAGGGACAACAATTTTAAAGAAATAAAAGTCAAATGATCTCTAAGGCAAAGGTCACTATTCAAAATTTGAAATTTAAAAAGGAAGAAAGGTTAGGAAACCGGTCCAACACGATATTATGTCTGAAGGGACGGGAATACCAATACCAATAATTAGAGAAACCGTCTAAAATTGTTTCCAAAATCTTTGTATTGTATAGGAAAACTACCAAAAACACCAAAACGGGACGAAAAGTGAAACAGACAAAATACCTTTGGTGTTCGGTAATACAAGGATGACATCTATAACCCTTAATATAGTTTTATGTGCTGCGATATAAATGCGGGTTGTAGACAAATTTAAAGTAGGCGATATACCGCCAGTCACTCTTTAAATTAAATATCTCTAAGGTATTAGAACCATATGCTAGAAATAATATAGAATATTTAAATATGAATATCTGACAGCATTAAATTTTCAAAATGTTAAACTTCAATAAAATTAAATAAATTTATTGAGGGTTTTAAAACTAGATCGTATATGGTTAGACGATTTGATAATGTTTAATATATACAAGTAAACGAGAAACTATGAATAACAGCTAGATTAATCCATTATGTATAGGCATTTGTAAACAGGTAACAGTTATACCTATCAGGCAGTCATAGCAAATGACATATATCTTAATAATATATTCTAATTGTAAGCAATCTATAACTAAGATAACCATTTTGTTCAACTGTATGTTGATATTATACATTAATCATACAATAATTTTAATTTATGTATAAGATATAATCTACCTAGCTTAGCGTTATGCACATCTATATTTTTGTACCTCCTGGTACATGATTTAATCTAATGTTTGCAAGTTTTATTGATAAATGTAAATTGTAGTGATTATCTGTAGCTGGATTTGGTGTACGTGCGCAGGACCTATTATAAGATATTAAGAAATGTAAAATAGATGTTTACATACGTTTTCGCAGTTACTAATAATGAAATTATTAGTAAATATGTTTACGAGATTCTGTCTTTTCCTGACTGGACAATTCGGTAAGGTAGTATCTTAGAAGAGTTAGGTTAAATTTCATTGGATGGGTTCAGCCACAAGATCTGTCACGTGGGAAATATTGCGACATATAGCCGTAATAGACACTATAAGGTGTATATAAGGATAGAATTGAGCAATCAGATGCATTCCTCTTTTGGAGTCATTCTTATTTATTGCGTTCCTGTTGCATCATCAAGTCTGCAGACGTGTTTTATGTTGTATTTAGACACTTATTTGAGAGGAAAAAATTTGCTAGAACTATTCAGTGGAAATAGAAGGTGCTCATTGTGCTATAATATTATTCTGGAACTATTGGGAATTATTCAAAGCCTCATTGGACTGTAATGTTATTCCGAAACTATTGTGAATTATTCAATGGATTTCTGGACAACTCCATTTTGACAACGTCACGATTCTTGGTGGACCAGTACAATTTTGGTTCTAAAATGTATAGAGAATAGAGGATTATTTTGGATCACTTCATAATACTGTAAGTTTCTCTCATATTTTCATTTATAACTTTAATAATTACATTATTTGATAATTTGATAAGTCTGACAAAAAATATTGGTTTTGTTTCTTTTTGTTATTTGATTTATGACCATAGAGTCTTAACACTAAGTCTTGTTTTCTGTTTTTAAGACGCTATAGTTGTGAGATGACGTAGCAAATTCTGAACTTTAATAAGATGAAAATGTATATTCCAAATCTAGCCAAAGAATTACAAGTTTTCAATTTAGAATAACGAAGAAAACAGTTGTAAATGGAGAAACTCAAAAGGTTAATGATTAGACGAATGGAATCAGAGGTCAAAACGTTTACACCACGTTAGTAATCAGGAATGTGTATGATTATGGCATAATCTCACACATCGTAAATTTTCGACAAAGGTTGAATAAAATGACGGCATGATAATGTAAATAGATTTAGGGGCAATAGGCTAAATCTCATAGGTTATACAAATGGCCTAAAATATTTGTATTAACTAAATGATATTAATAAATTAAACGAGTTTTCAATATTTGATAATTCGTCTTGAGATGATAACAACTAGCAACAAAATAATATATTCTTACTGCAGCATTTTGAATCTTTCGTCAGCTGTCTCAGAAAAAAATAAATGAATATTGAAAGTTTGCTATTTCTATCATAGATTTCCACAAAGAAACTTTAAACATTAATTGCTGCTGAAAAATTCCAACTTTAAAGTTTAAACACCAATTTACGTGTCTAGTAAGTCATTATAAACATATCTGACAAAAGTGAAAATGTCTTGAATGTAATGTGAACACAGCTGAAAAAGAATCAGAAACTATATTTGTATGAAAATAATATAAATTGTTGATTCATATTTTGCAATTTTTAACAGTTTGTTGTCAAGAGGTGTTAAGTGGAGGGTGTTCAGACTTTTGTTTTTGTTTTGGTATGTTTCCTGTTTTTATTTGTTCTTGCTGATTCTTATTTTGGCAACGAATTTGTTAGCTATTCTTCTATATTCTCTGTTTTTAAAATGTATATGTTTCCGATTGATAATACTTGCTTTCAATACAGAAGGATGTAATGTTATCCTAAACCAACTAAGAGACATCCAGTAATAATTCTTATTCCATTTGTTGTCATTGATGTTCTTTCAAATTTATCTACAATTTGTTCACATTATTAATTGGAATTAATTTGCAAACTTGATATTTCGATTCTATTGTTGCTATATCTAACAATAATTTTGACAGTTTAATCTATCAATCTATTTTGTAATATTTGTTCAAACTCCTTGTCGGTTTAAAGTTTCAGTTACTTTTGTATACGTTCCATATGCCATTGTACTGTTTCCTTGTGTGTTCCATATGCGATTCTGATGTTTAATTATATGTTCCATATGCTATTCTAATGTTTAATTACATGTTACGTATGCTATTCGAATGTTAAAGTCCTGTTTGTATTTTTATTTATTGATACCTGCGATTTGCATTATTGATAGTTTTGCTTATGTGACTGTTATTTGTATCTTCTGTAAACCCAATTCTTTTTGAGTTGTTCTTGATTCATTTAAATAGTGTAAAATGGCGAAATATGGTGGAGTGGAATTTGTTAGCATTGCTATTAACGATATAACTGATTTTTATGACTTTAATAAAAAAAGACAAATATCATGATCAGACTTGAAACTTGCTATTCATGAACGTTGTACAGATAATTCCTCCAATGAGTGATTTCAAAATACTCTTCAACAGCCACCTCTAAATACAGTTGGTTAATATTACAAACATATTACAATTATTTGATACATAGATGAAGATCAATTTACATATATTAAAATCTCATCTAGCAATCAGAGGCTGTACATTGTATTATTATAAATTATGAGGCCCCGGGTGGCTGAGAAGTCTACAGCGCTTGCCAATCACTGCCATCTCACCTCTGTCCATGTAGGTGTGTGAGAAAGCTCGCCAGTAGCTTCCCATGGATCTGTGGTTCTTACCTGGGTTTCCCCAGCTTCTTCCTCCGCCAGCTATGATGGCCACCATGTATATCCTATTGTGTGCTGAAAGTGGCCTTAAACCCACATCAACAACACCGTCGACTATAAATTAATGCTCACTTAAGAATCAGAGGTAACATACTGTATTACTACGAATTAAACAAAATAGGAATACATTTCTAAAATGGGTAATCAAAACAAATGTTAGACCTGACTTTATAGCTACACAAAAGAAGCAAACCATTTTCCATAGTAGACATAAGAATAATGAACAAAATAAATGAAATGAAATCTACAATATGTGATCCAGAGAGAGAGAGGGGGGTGGGTGGAGGGAGGGAGGAAGCGAGCAAGAAATGGTTGGACACAGGCAACCGATACTAATTAATGATAAACAGATTTGATAAAAGCAATTGCATTTATATAACTTTTTGTATATAATACTTTCAGTATTGAAATCGTGATTTTAAAAATGAGATTGATTAAATTATAAATATATGTAGAGGAAGGATATTCTCAAATAAAGAAATGTTAACCAATTGATTTATGAACAAAAAGAAAGAGAATAAAGATGTGCATGTAAATTGTATTGATGCTGTACATTGGAAAACAATGTCAATACAATCAGAGTTTGAAATTTACAAAAACATAACTAAATTAAAAAGATATAGGCAATGCAAAATTTTCAAAAAGCAATTTTAGATTAAAACCCATATTGCAAACTTGTTAAATGTAAAGGATACAAATAATTGGACATTTAACAGATTTGCAAAATAACTTCATCAACCCTTGGTGCAACTATAACAATTGTCAAAATGTTTAACATGAGGGGACGGAGGAGCAAGTGCTGCTGGTTGTGATAACGGTAATACGATACATTCATTCAAAATGAAAGGAGGTGTGAAAAATATTTAGAATTATTCGCTTGAGTTAGTTTTTTTATTTTAAAAAAAAACAGCAGCAGCATTGCCTGATATTATTTGCAGTGTAATATGGCACTGGCAACTGATTCAATTTGCCAAGATAATATTGTTCATATTTGACCAAATTACAATACTTTTGTGGTAAGATCGACAAATCAAATTCACGTCTTAGGAAC
Organism: Megalonaias nervosa; assembly: GCA_016617855.1. NCBI lineage: Eukaryota > Metazoa > Mollusca > Bivalvia > Unionida > Unionidae > Megalonaias > Megalonaias nervosa. The sequence continues at coordinate 27,779 of JAECUM010011357.1, read as the reverse complement.
GATCTGTCCGAGAGAAGCCATCACAATGATGGAAATGATACGTCGGTCAACAGTTCATTAGAAAAACTCCTTTGTATGTATCCACTATAAACATCAGACTCGGCGAGATCACCCGTTTGACATCCAAGTTATATATTTTCTCGGGAGGTTGGTGTGCGTCGTGTTTTTTGGATTCTGGGCTGTTAGGGTCTGGCGGGGGAGGCAGTTATCTTGGGAACAAACTATGAGCGGCTGTTTTCGGTTGGTCAGTTTGGCTTGGAGCGTGCACCTTGGAGGTGATATTGAGTTTGGGCAACGACTTTGCGGGATTTTTCTGCGGGAGGAGCAATGCTCGACTGACTCCAGGGAAAAACTGGAGGATGGTTCTTTCCTCGTTAAGACAAGTAAGGGGACCAGGTGGCTGTCTTGCAAGCAAAAACAGGCTTTAGTGCTAGGGCGCACATTTTTCATGAAAAGGAAAGCATTAAGGTACGCAATTTTAGTTTTTCATGCAATTTTCTATTTGTTGTTTTGTTTTATGCAAATGTGTTTGATATGCCTAGGATCCGTAATATGCATCGTTTATTCGATTGCATGGAAATCTGTTCATATGCTAGAGTTGTGTATGCAATTTATTTCTTTAATTTTATAGTTACTAGTTCACTGATAGAACTGACTGACTGCTTGCTATCCAAATTTTCAGATGTGTAGGATTTAATAGGGTTATATGAATTACGTTCCTTTGTCTGTTAGGATGACACTGATTATCGTGAGTTAACGATAATTGCATATTTAGATCTGATTTTTTAATGCTTAAAGAATCTTGTAAGTTAGGGATTGCCGTGAGCCAGAAGTTAGTTAATCTTATGCAATAGTAATCGATAGCATGTGTCTTATTGAGTGGAACTGACTAGGTTGGATGTCTAAGCAGCCATGTGGTAGCGTATGCAGAGAGATCCAGGAACGTTTGTTTATATGCATCGCTCACATGTTAATTTGTGGTCAGTTGCTGTGAAGCGAGTATGATGACTTATCGAATTAGGCCAAACTTTGATGTATATTAGAGGGGTCGTTTGTAATTAGAGATAACGATTGTACCTTACTCAAAATACAGTCAAAATTTGTAAGGACCATTAATTGTTAAGGTCACCTTATGTCAGAATTTATGCAGTGTTTGAATAGCTTGTTTATGCTTTCTGAGTAACGAGTAAGAGAATTTTATATACGTATAGAGGTGAGTGATAATCTTGTCATTCAGGGAAACAGCTCTCTGGAACAGTCTGGGAGAGTCCGAAAGACGGAAGTCCGGACAAGAGATGAAGCAGTTAGGATAGAAGTATCAAGAAAGATCAAACGTATACACGTGAAGGTGGGAAGTCGTGGGATACACGGAGACAAAGACAGGAAGCGACGCTAGGTGATGCAAATCAGGCGTGGATATTGTGCTCGTTTCACTACTCTCGTTTTTATGATGAAATGAATCAATAATAGAACGCTGCTATTGAAATTCTGTAAATATAAATTTGCTTGAATTGAAGCTGACACTATCAGTTTATGTTTTGATTAAATTGTTGTTTTTCTCTTGTCTAAAGGGGGCTCGTATTGTATTATTTCTTCTTAATAGTTATGCTCAGTTCTCTGTTGATGTTCTACCTATACACTCACATCGGGCAATAAAATAGAGGGAGGTCATCCTCTAGATAACGACAAGCAAATCTAATTAACCACCCCTCTTTTGCGTAGAGGGAAAATAGTTACAATGTGGTGGATATCGTCCGGGATATTTTGAACAGGTTGAGAGATAGAGGCTGAGTAAATATTGAATAGAAAGTAGAGTACCATAGCAGTGATAAATTTGTATATTATTTAAGCAAGGAATTACAAAAGCTAATCGAGTCAATATCTATGCATTCTGTAGTTAGTGATGCATAGAGGGAACATCGTGACAACAAACCAGATAAAACGATCTTAATGAATTTCTTACGGATTCTATTATAATGCTATGACAGCTGCATGCCTCTTTTAGTGTAGTGATTTCTTACAGCGATCACTTCTGGAATTGCCTTTAAATAGATCAAGGCCGCAACCTTTTCTCTGGGAAGAAAGCAATTATATGGCATCTTTCTGGTAGTCCTGAAAGAAAAAGAAACAAGTACATATAATATGGAGAAATTGTTGTTATAACTGTCCATGAAATCTGCAAATTGTCGAAAAATAAAAAAAAACAAAGTTCATAATCTGCATAATAGTCATTTTTCTTACTACATTACATAAGCATTGAAAACTAATAATTACGTTGATTTAATGACATTGTCTTATGAATTGTTCACTTTGCAGACGATTCATGTTATTTGGATAATTGGAAATTACTGCTTGCCTTTCAAAGCTGTAAAACAAAACAAAAACAGAGCAAATGCGTGAAAATTAGCATTTGTCCAATTAGTTACAATCTAATGCTACCATACTGGATTATTAATCCTACAAGAATCGTCTGGTAAATATGCAAGAAGCATCGACACATTTTATTATATAGAAAAGAATAGAGACCGCAAGTTTATCTAGTATAATAGTTACAAGTTACACCTTAAGTAAATCTCTCAAATGTGGATGTTCTAAAGCATTTTGCATCAAATCACGTTGCCCAAGAAACACCAAGTGAACAATCATTTCAGTTCCAAGAGGAAAGCTTTGACGTCATGTACAATACAAACTGAAATGCTTTAGAAAAACATGGAGACGCTATTACGTTGCGAACGGCTTAGAATCTACAACAGAGTTCCCTATTGGTGAAGAATCCGATAGATTCTAATATATCCACGCCTGAAACTGTTTTGCCAGTTCTTGCTTAAAGCTCCAGATTTTTCTTTAAAATGATCTCTTAGTCTTCCTGTAAAGCCATTTGTAGGTGTGTCGTGTACCAGAGAACCTAAAACTGGTTCATGGAGAATCAATTAGGTAGGGAACATCCCCAAAACCATTGCAATTATAACACTACTACTTTGACATAATGCAAATACTACGAATCACATTGACATAAGTAAAAAAAAACATTATCCACTACTAGCGAACTGGCAGCTCCTAGCTTCAAACATTATATTACCTATATTCGTTTATTTCGTATTATAGACGGGTAATTAAGGATATGACAGGTATCAAACACCATACAGTCGCCTTTAAAATCTCTTGTGGCCACTGCAAAAGAAGGACTGACACAAACCAGCAAGTGTGTCCAAAGTCTTTTAATAATAGGTCATCCATCGAGAGTCTTTTTTTTGACCCTGCAAGTAATAATAAGTAAATATGAAGATGGAGGTAATTTTCATGAACATCAGAATGAATTCACATTGTATGTAAACTAGAAACAATGCAAGAAAGCTATAAATTACTTAAAACTAGTGCGAGGAATAAACTCTGGGTTAAGGACAAATGACGTCTTAAAATCACAAGTCCAAGTCCAAAATATTGAATCCCATGCCTTTATCGCGAGCTTCATAGTAGCCAAAAAACCTCAAGCTAGACTTGCAAGTTTAAATAGTTGTCAAAGATTCTTAAATAAATAGTTCCGGAAACGTTTATTTTGTGCAAATGTGCTATTTATGCTGTGATTCAATCATCGTCTAAAATACCATTTCAGGTTATGGAACAAAATTTTTTTACAAAATTATATACATTAAATATTTCGAAGAGTCATTTTGCGTGCTTGCTGCATTCTGTGGTGCTGTTTTTCTGTATTCACATGTTTTTGTTGTTTATATTCGCTTGACTGATTTTTCCTCCTAAAACCCGACGGCAATGATAAATATTTGAATATTGTAACAAAATAACAGTGGAAGTAATACAAGTACATATCCCCAATTAGTTATATTTTCTGTAGAAGGTCATTCGCTTAAGCATCGCTAGCAGATAATATTGAAGACGTGTCACAATCAGTGTGCTAATATGGAGTGGATGAGTTTCAGATAATTAGTAACAAAATAGTGGTTTGGGTTTGACGAGATATCAGGCAGCGGCACTCTTGTTAGAATTTAGTATTCATGTAGGTCCATTTTTTTACAAGCCTATTCGTGATTTTCTGTCAATATGTGTGTTTACTAATATGATTCAATATAATAACGAGCTTTCCTCCCAAAATGTATACTCTTATAATGTTAGAGCATTAGAGAAACAAAACTAAAGTAATCACACTAGTATGGACCGACAATTGGCACTATGATTAATAGTATGAACTGACAGTTGACACTATGCTTAATAGTACACGATTTCAGAGAGTGGGAGAGAGATGATCACAAGATCCTTCTGTGGCAAAGGAAACTCCCAACTACCTAGGCAATGATGCTTTCTATACCCATTTAATAAATAAACACAAACAAAATTTCACTCCATCGATGTATAATAGTCATTTTTTCAACCACATTTCGTTTTACAAGAATAGGCCCTTTTCTGAGAAATTTAAAACGTGCATGCATAGTATCGGCTATGCAGGTCATGTGCGGACATTTCCCCATTTTTCCATTTTGATTGAAAAGAGCTAAATAAAAGATGACCACAAAACATGTATGACAGAAAGAAAGTTTTAAGTTTTGATATGGTAGCCTTTAAAATCTGTAATTACGATGTTTTAGATGCACATGTTTGTTACCTAAAGTTATGAAAGGTAATCGGACTGTTTAATGTAAAAGGAGAACGTTGTCGTGGCATGAATTGACCTTGTATCTAATGCTTGTCAACAATGACTTGCTCATCGACAGTGGATGTAACAAACTATACTTGATTTTCCACAAATACGGAACACTGTACGAAAAGAGCGCCAACAGGTAATTTCCTGTTAACATACGAGTAATTGCGCTCCACGTGTATATTTATAATAGCCGGGTATCCAGACAAGTGTGAACATTCCAGCGTCATCAGTCTCAAGGGTATCAACAACAAACTCCTTTTTGTGGTGGACACACTCTTCTATTTAAGATCTGAAAATACAACAAGCATCTGACTGAAATCTTTATGAGCGAGTGTGCAATCCAGAATGGTGTAGTAGCTGTAAATTAAACGATAGCGGACAGTCATTGACTTCTTTATCTAACTGTTAACAAGAAAAGGTTTAATGGGAGAAAAAGGTGTAATTTGTTGATTCTAAGGTACAAAATTCATACCTTTGAATGTTAAAAGCTTCTTAAAATAATCGACGCTAAGTTCTCTGCGATCGCACCTTATACTACAAGAATTTGCATTTTCAAACATTTTCTTCCTTTCAGACTAGACATCCGGAGGCAGTTATTTATTGTCGAGCTTCTTTTGTTTTTCATGCATCGAACATCAATCATATTAAATGTCAATACTCAGACTTGAACCATGGCAATGAACTTTGCTGACCTTACGATACTTCATATGGAGATTTTATCAGAGCGATTCCATTCAATGAGGTCTCTAACTAAATATTACATAGCCCGATGTGAGGTGACGTAAAATCAATAACAAAACAAATTAAATTGACATAAAATCTATGCATAGAAATTATATATTCTTTTATACTGCAGAACTATTCAATATCAATTCCGTCTTTTTCGGCCATATAAAATATAACAAAGGCCTCCAGTTAATGTGGCATTTATTCCGCCATCATAGGTGCAGTCTGTGCACAGCACTCAGCTATTATGGTGCACATTAAGCGTTGTACTCCAATTGTAGCAGGTAAAGAGGAGGCAAAGTAGCACAACACAGTTCTCCTATCGGCTACATAGAATGCTACCCATTATCAAAGTTTATTTTAAGGCTGTAAGCTGTAAATATTTGCCACATAATACTAATTAAATAAAATTCTGATTGGACGATTCAAAAAGTTAAGTAGCAATGCAAATAAGCATCTACATTTTTCTCTTCAATTATAGAAGATATGGTTCAAAAGATAGAGACCCATGCCTGAGATTTAGAAAGTGTAACTATGCATGACTGTACCCATTTAAAACTAAGTCAACATGATTATAAATATTTAAAACTGATATCAACCGGTGCAAATCAGAAGTTTAGTTCTTATTACAGTTCTTGTCGATTTTAATTAACGCTGTTTGGGATGTGAATTAAGAATCTTTTTAGATACATTTACAGCTGTACGGAATTTCCCGACGCAGGCCCTGGAACTTGACAAACATTCTGAATAATAACAGCTAATCGCATGTTTTGCTAAACCAAATATTTTTCTCAAATTTTTTTCCACACTTAAGCAGCAACGCGCTCCATTGTACGATCAAACATAAGCCACGATGCTGTTTTAAATTTGGGGCCTGTTCAGAAATAAAAAGAAAACGTGTACACTCTTTTTTATTAAAAAGGTGAGGGTGATATTGCAAGAAAATAGTGATGTACAGTTTATATATATAAAATGAATTTTTCGGAGTATTCTAGTCCAGAAATTTGGCAAATACTATTGTTTTCTCCTTTCACATTTACTTCGTTACCATCCCCAAGCGTAGGAAGTACTTCTGATGTAAAACTGGTTTTGGTCATCCAAGTTATTCCGGTGTACAACCGAAAGGGAATAGGCGGAAATTAATCATTGCTGCGAAGTGGATGACAAGAAGAGCGTGACAAAATAAGCCACGAGATGTGAAGATGAATCTTTTTAGGATCACGAAGACAAAAGAACTGCATAGCTAGCGAGTACCATTTGCTTATCTAGTTATTTGGACGAGAAATTATTTAGACTAGCAGACAGTAAGGATCGAATAACAATGCAGGGGCGACCGCATAATTATTTTGGGGTGGGTGGCAACCAAACGTATATTGGTAAGCTATTAAATTTAACGAAGGTTGACCAAAACATATTTTGAGGTGAAATCGGGGGGATGTGGTGGCAAGTGTTCCCTTGCCTCTGTGTGCTGGAGTCCATGTACCAATGTGTGCATATGAACTTAACCACATTATCCGTGAATGAACATTTGTCATCATTTTGGGTTTAACATGCACAATTAATCGGTCAATTACTTCGTCAGACAAGGCAATTTCATTGTTCTCAATAGAGTACAATTCAATTTAGATAATCTTAAGTAACACACATAAACTTGAAAACAATCATCAAATGTATGCTTTCCAGATTAATGAAACTTTGAAAATTTCGTAAGTTAAAAAGTCACCCCAATCCAACGTTTAGAAATAGAATTGTTATTATTGCATCTACAAGCCGTATACGGTGAAATATGTAAAAGAACACATTCAATCTCTCAATGCCTGCGCGCATGCAGAGTCGAATGGACAATTGTCTTTCATCCGAATGTTAGGAAGGTACCTACCTCAAAAACATCAATGGGTCACACATATACACACGCTTTAAACTAATTTCTAGTATCATATTAAAGTATGAATCGCATACTATAGCTGTCTTGCTACTTGCATTTTCGCGTTAAAAGCTAAGAAGTTAAATCAAATTGGCCATTTAGGAGTTAGTTACCGCTTGGAGGACTGACTCGCTGCAAAGAGGAAGCAAAATTGAAAAGAAGTTTAGAAATCTATATGCGAACATAGCTAGAAATTAATGTTTTGTACAGGTGGTATATGATATTTGTCGAACTAATTAAATTATAAATCAGTTATTTAAAAACATGAATAACAAAAATGAATAATTTCAGAATCTTTAATATAACCATATTATATAATCATATGTTTTACTTTGAATTTAAATCTGGAATATAATTATTTATGGTCTCCTTCATTTTTCATCTTGTGATGAGCTTAATATCCTGTATTGAACACACTCATAAAGAATATGTGCACCTATGACTTGACTTGTGAAATGAGCTAATTATTTTAGTGCTGGAATTTAATGGGAGTGCTACTGTTTAACCACATTAATTTCGAGTCTCAGTGTCACACCAGTTAATTTAACCTAAAATGTAATAACTAAGTGGAAAGTAAAGACAAGTTTGACGCAATTAAGTTCAGCTTGAAATAACCAATTGACATTCATGTTACAGTTAGAAATAACCAATTGACATTCATGTTGCAGTTTATAAAAACCAACTGACATTCATGTTACAGTCCGAAATAACCAGTTGATGTTAATGTTCCATTTAAGTCAGATCCAATGTAAAAATGTTGTTTACCGCTCCGGGGGCCTAGTGGTTAGAGAGTCCGCCTCGGATGCGGGAGGTCGTGGGTTCGATCCCCAGCCGAGTCATACCAAAGACTGGTACTAATAGCTGCCTCGATTGGCGCTCAGCATTAAGAGGTTAGTGATAGGACTGGTCAGCCTGGTGTCAGGATAATTTGATTGGGTGGGACAGCATGCTACATGTCTGCGGCATGATGCCCCAGTGCTAGACATGACAATAAACTGCCATCTGCAGACATCGTATCGATATGACTGAAAAATTGTTAAAGCTACGTTAAAAATCCAAATCACACACACACACACACACACACACACACACAGACACTCTCTCTCTCTCTCTCTCTCTCTCTCTCTCTCTCTCTCTCTCTCTCTCTCTCTCTCTCTCTCTCTCTCTCTCTCTCTCTCTCTCTCTCTCTATAAATGTTGTTCCCAATCATGGCTGCGCTTTTTGCTGAAAATCTAGCAATTTTTACTCATAAGCGCAGTTGGTTATTTATATTGTAAAACAATGTTTAATCATTTGTTTTATTTGTGGTTTTATTAACTAATGGTCATTTTAAGAACAAAAATTGATTTGATGCTCACAAACTTTATTTTTAGGAAAATAATTGTTTACACGGGTATTTAGATGTGGTTTTAACATAACCAACTTTGTAATGTTTTTTCCAAAATTAGCCAAATATGAAAATCATTACGCCCCAAAATATATCTATTTCATGCCATAAAACTGAACATGGAAAATGTTTGTAAGCATTTCGTATTTCATATCAAACACTGAACATTTGATTAATATTCTGGATTTATTTGTCATCCATTCTTTTCATACGAACTGTCCATGTCTTTTTCACTGCCCACCGCCTTTACCCAACCCTGAGGTCATGAAAAAAGAACACTCATGTAACATCTTACGTGTAAAGCTAGAAATAAATGTATGTTCCATTTTAATCCGTTAGGGTTTAAATGTCTTTGCAGCTTATTGTCAAATAAAAGAGTTATTAAAATGCAATTCCAAATCAAGGGGCATCCGAATGGCATTTGTAAATGTTCCTTTTTTATTTACTAAGTTGATGCCAACTATTCGGCTGCTTCTTTCGTTACATATCGTTACCATGGTGTACCTTTAACTCAAAGGTACCTGTCATTTGATTTCAAAGTTTGCAAACCTTCGGTCGTGCAAGTTGATTGTTGTTAATGATGACATTTCAGAACAGATTAATATGTAAAGCACCTCTCAGATCAAATATTTACTATAATCATTCATTTGATTTGGACGCAATGCATTATAAAATAAATATCGGTTGCCAATCCAGTGACAATTGTGTGACACTGAATAAAGTCTTGAGAGGCGGATCCATTTCGGATTTATTCAGAACAATAACTGCCGGTTCGCTTCGTTAATTGCAGAAGTTTATTGCTTAATGATAGCTTAGAATACAAATCTTTCTTTAAAAATTTTTTCCGCGTCAAACATTTACTTACAGGTCACAATATATCGTGATTTCTTTAACTCTGTTCTTTTCTTTCATATTGTACCAATAACATAAGGATTCAGGGCCTAATACTTTAGTGTAGGTAAAATATAGAAGCAAAATTATATTGAGGTTTTTCAGTATTTAAAAGTGTCTAATTATCGCAGCTAATATTTACTAAAGATCAAAGTTAAGTTTGTACCAGACATCACAGACGGTAAGGACGAGTCGAAATACTTTTGGAAATAGTGGTCAGCATATTTCAGAAACAATGTTGAAAATAGAAGTCAATCTTCATTCAAAATTAAACCTAGTTCTGACTGTAAATAAATACCACTGGATAGTTCTCGGAAGCAGCCCTCAGAATGATGAAAGAAATTTGAAGATCTTGGGAACCTGCGTATAAGCGACAATTTTCAAACTATCGTTTACTTTAGCAAGTGTTGTTTTGTCATATGCAGAAAAGAGCAGCGTTTATGGTTACAAATGACAAACAAATATTTCATTTTCAGCGTTTATGCAAATATTCATTCGTTCTAATAAATGTATAGTGAATGGTCCCAGAGTGTACTGGTTTTACTAAGCCATCTCGTTATGACGTTATATATTAAAGACTTAAAGAAAACAGCACAAGCTGGTAACAAGGCATCATTATATGTCTCTGTCTTTGTCCATTTAATGTAAAAATGTAGCGGGAAAGACAGACACCGGCAGACAAAAAGACAGAGAAGCCGAATGAAAGACGATCTATTTCAGATGGGTGTTAAGAACAATAACTTTATAGCATATACCATATGTTCAAATGATTGAAAACATATATTTGTCGATACATTGTTGAACATAGTAAAATTTTAATTAAAGTCATTTATAGTATTAGAAATGTTTACATTTCGTTGCATACTTATGTATATTCTACCAATTTGAGTAACAGAAACCAGGCTTGTAAAAACTGTATTAATCTTCTAAACAATAGTCAAGAAATAATTAATTAGAAGCATATACAGATAGACCAACCGGATATTAAGAATCACGGATGTTACATATAAAGATCTGTGACATTTCCAGTCGTTGAACGTGCATAGTATTAAAATTAAAGATTTAAACCGACATCAAAACGTTAATGCTAAGACGAATATAATACAAACCCACATATCGATTATATAATACAGTACTTTCATAATTACAAACTCGAACAGACATCAGAAACATACATACATACATACACGCACGCACGCACGCACGCACGCACGCACGCACGCACACACACACACACACACATACATACATACATACATACATACATATATACATATATTATTTCAGTTTACAAATCTAACGTTTAATGGGGAAAGAAAAGTAAAGGTATGAATGTATGTCATTACGAAAAATGGATGGCCACTAAATTAAGCACAGATCAAAACTAATAGAACTAAAAACAATGCTATAACTCGGCTGCGACTACGGTTAACAGTAATTACAAAGTTATTTACACAGGCCACATTTACATGCCGCCTTCGCACTTTCTCCGTACCAGCCTGCGGAAATAACCATACGAGTTCTCTCACCGAATCTTTCTTAGTGGGCTGTTCCAGATATAGGGAACATCATCTCAATATCAATGTTTGCCATGCCTTTCTGTTCTCACCTCACCCCCTTCCAATTCAAAAATATTATCATAGCTGAAATTATAATAAAAATTGCATGTCTGAACAATGTTTGATAGATATATTTGTTCCACGTCTTATACTACTTAATTTATAAATTTCAACGACCATAGGTCGAAGTCGTTTTAAATGGAGTGTTGGTTATCATGCCCTTGTAAAACAATTTGTCATGGGGCATAGGAACTATGCCGTTCTCATTTATTAAATGAATAGCTTGTCGACGTTTTCTTCCAACTTTAAAGTATTCTCCTTATAAGAAAATTGTCATATAACACATTTCCCATTTTAAGTTAGATATGTCTTTGTGCACCGTAACACATTCAGTTGTCATGGAGTTTTCTACATATTCACATATATGTTCATCTAATTTCAGAAAGAAATCTAAATTAGTTGTATGCATTAGGATTGTGTCTATCTAGTGTTGCTTCTAAGACGAAATAAAAGTTGTCATTTATGAAGATATTAAATAATAAAGGCACAACACAATATCCTTGAGGAACTCTCTTTACTATGTCACGGAGTCGCACTGTTCTTTATATCATCTTTACCTTCTTTGTCAGAAGTACTCTGTCAGTGTCAGTGAATGGAAATGTAAAACTAAATTAGGTTTTCAACATTGTGGACGAGCATCACTGCCTACACCTTTTATTAAAAAATAACAAATTCAGTACACTGATAGACATTAGAAACGTAAAAGTTCAGTACTTAAAATATTTGTAATTGAAAACATCGTGGAATTTTGTAAGGATTTTGGATGACGTCAAACGATATCAATTGCCATTAGACTGTCTGGTTCTAATGTGCGTGGGTCATCAATTTTAATACTCAAATGTCCACGTAGGATAGACAACTATCCATTATTTTCAGTTTTCTTTATGAGTATCAAATTGCACCAAAATCGTTCGGAATGACAGCTTGTAGACGTTCCGTGAAGGACCTGGCAATTAGGTTCCCAACCGTTTCCTCTGGGACGTTTCGCCAGATTTACTATACGTTTTGTCCAATTATCTGTGACATTTTGAGGGAGATTAAGACATTGACGTTTCACCCTCCCAATTACATTAATCGTTTGCTCTGTTCGAGTAACGTCTGTTGAAAGATATGTCCGGTCCATGACATCAACTTCATTACATTTGAAAAAAGACACGTGTCCTCCCCCCCCCCAATTCATTTAACACATATGCTATGGGAGTGAAGTACAGTGAAAAAGATCTAAAATACTTCATATCGACTTCATTACAATTAAAAACGGCACGTTTAATTCGTTCGGTGTGGTCATAGAATTATCATGTTCGAACTTCGAAGTGCTGGTTTTGAACATGACGGTGAAGTAACGAAAAGAATGCCATATTAAGAACTTTGTTGTTGTACCGCCTCTCTGAAATATTTCTATTCGGAATCATCACCTTTGATCGGTAGAAAGTTTTAATTAGTGTCACCAATTATGAAGTTACCGCTTCAATGCTCGTCTAGCTTAAAAATATATTTATCATAATAATGCTAAGTTCCCGGACGCCAAAATTGGGATGCTGCCATCTTCAACAGTCACATATGCCCTTGATTCATCTAAGTACATAACACTAATCCAGTTTTATGCTGAAATCGTAGCACTTTATTTAATTGCGTCTACATTTCACCCTTCAAACGTCTTTTGCAATGTCTGTGTAGTCTACGAAGTGTAGAAACAGTTCTCCAATGAATTTTCCAACCGTGTCTACGAACAATAACGAATATTGTTGAGGTTGCTGTAGCAAAGTAGTTTCAGAAATGACATTGCTTGATGACATTTTTTACGTGGCGTTGAAACGCGTTGTTTTTTGCATCGAGGACTGTCTTCATTTGCCAATTAAGTTTAAATTCTGATTACGGCGAGATATTGTGCAAGCATTGCGCCAATTCATGTTGACTGAGACCTTCTTCCAATATGCCCATTGCTCGATTTCTCTAATCGTAATTAAGTCTGATTGTACCGCTAAAATTCCAACCCTCCACCAAACTTTGTAGGCCCCAACAACAACAAGAGAGTGTGAAAAAAAAAGCTTACGATACCACTGAGCGATATCTGGAAACATATGGACCATCATTTCTCTTACCCGATGTAGATATCTGACGTGATAAAAAATGAAAACAATGAAGAAGAAAAAAACTAATACGAAGGTCATGTATCATGGTACAAATATCCCCCCTAATCAAGTATTACTTTTATTAACTCTGACAGTTTAAAATCAAAGTCATCAAAACGTCTATATACACGCGAAGGCAAGCACACAAAAAGAACCGGGCGAACAAGATTATGAAAACTACCGAACTATGCAAACTGTCAATATCTCTCTATTCTCCTTCTGGTCATTTCCAATCAATAAAGTCCGTACAAATATACCACTAACGCCGTAAATCATTAGAAACAGAGATAAAGTCTAGTTGGAATCCATAAATCGTAGCTGAATGCACTTATTTATTGTTACTATATTGATATATGTCTTTGTGTCTTTCTTATTATCTTTGCTTTTATTAGGAAATTTGCCAAATGACAGGATTTGCCTCTTTGTTAATGTATAACATCGCTTAGAACTTAAATAGATACAAGGGTACTCAGACAATTCAATGATTCAAATAAATAAACTAAACCTTATCAATTCAATAGCACATCCTTTGATACACGACGGTACCTTAGTTTAGGTAGATGTGTATATGATACAGGAAATGCAACATTTATAGTCGGGTTATATTCAGAGTGTATGCCAAGTTTTTTCTTTCACTCTTAACTTGTCAACTGGAAGATTTTAAACATAGCCAAATATAGCTGATTCAAATATGGGAGAAAATTAATACGCCAAACTGTTATTGAAGATCATAAAAAGGAAACCAGAAAGATAAAAAAAAATAGCAAGAGACTCAAAGACAAACATACTTCGGTACAGAAATGCAATGATATAAAATGAATGATGTTTTGAGGAAGGTATATTATGGCATACACTTCAGGCACTATTTACTATATTATTCAGCACATGTCAGTTTTTACCACGATAAATGCAGATAGATGGCTTATTTGCTGCTTTATTAATCGTACTTGGTAGGGTGGCTTATCCTTAAAAATGGAATATAGACTATGGATAGTACAATATTTTCATTATTGGTTCAAAACTTGCTATTCATTGAAAGAAAGTCTTTAAAATGTTGCCACGTTTAGTATAAGTGTCCTTGAAGGGTATCTGTCCTGTTTCTTGTGCAGATTATTTAAATGTAGTCTGGTTCTCTCTTTCGTATACTGTCTAGTAAGCGGAGTGCTCAAGTGGAGTACAAAACAGAGACATTAATCCAAGCAGGGAATAAGAACTAATATAAATACTGCTCACGAGCAGGCTTTGTTGGATGCTGACCATGTCATTACTTTGACACTAAAATGAACCTGTCCAGAGGTTGCTTGGTTTTGCTCCATGATCAAATCAGTAATTTCTAGTAAGCGGAAATATCGTGATTTGCATAAAATAGCTGCATCAGTATGACCTAATCTTTGTATTCACCACAATAATAATATTAGATTAAACCATTACCAGATCCTGATTCAAGTAAGGCTTAATAAAGGTTGTGTTTTAGTGCTGTCTTTTCAGGTATGTTGATTTAGTTGTAATGAAGCGAACTGATGTTTAGACTTAATAAAAGTGGTGATTTAGTTCAAACAATATTTCTGGTTTACATACGTAAAAATGCAACTTAATATGACCTGTCCGTTTGGCCCTTTTTATTGGAATAAATTTTTGAGCATGTGATTTGAGAAAAATACATGCGTCGGGTTTACATGATGATATAGAGATACTGAGGTTTTGCTTGGCTTGGTGTTGACAACTGTGTCGGCTCCATTTTGATGTTCAGCACTCGGTTTACGGAATTTGCCTTGTCAGATGTTTGCTTTGTGCTCATACGTGCTATATTATTATTTTGACCACCATTCAGGCTAACATCTTGTTGATGGCGAATGGTTGCTCTTTTGTATTCTTTGTTTTGGGTATTTTCATAGATTAATCCACAAAAATTAAACAAATGCCATTAAAGATGCAGAGTTTGTCAGAGGAAAATCCATAAATTCAAGTACCCGAGTAAATAACTTATTTTACAAAACCATCAAAAGTAATACAAGCGAAAATAGATGAAACCAAAGTAAGTAATTCGTTCCAAGTTTAAAAGCACGTTACAAGCACAAAGGTACCTGTTGTGGCAGCGAGTTGCCATACCGATATACCTATTGTGTAAGCAAATTACAAGCACACCCTTATCTATTGTGCAAGTGGGTTTTGGAGCCTCGTAGATATCATAGCAAAAGCTCACAGAGACAAATCATGTTGCTCGAACTGTAAGGATACAAACTCTGACAAAAATTTCTTTTTGGCAAATAAGCCATCATGACCACAGTATAATAGAAGCTCCGCAGAATAACTTTGTTTTAATTCTGTATTATCCCCGTAATAGGTTGACTGCTGGGTCTTTGAACACCATCCCAAAGTCACCTTACAATCAAAACATTTTTGGTTATCAATTAATCTAATGGCAATAAATAATACACAAAACAGGAAAAGACACACACATGCACACGTGCATCTTGCACGCAGTCTCATTTGACACAATTTAGACAGGCTGACACAATTAACAGTGTATATGAGACATAGCCTTCGCAATATTACAATATTAGTTCCTCTCTCTTTTGTTTAACTTGGCAGCATATTTTTCAATGTTCTTACTTATGCGCTTCAACTATTTGCTTAAAACATAAATGGGAAGATTTTGCATGTTCAATCTGCAAGTGTAAATGTAATATTTAGCCAAAATAAGCAAGAGATTACACCAAATGTAAAATTGTTCGCAAATGGACAAATATTTGGACAACAAGGTGCAACAAGTTTAGTAAATGAGTACCAAAACTGTGACGTAATATTGCAGTCGTAGAATATATGTTCAATACTTTCGTTCTCACTCTTACAGAATCTGCATCTGTCGTCGTCTAATGTGTTAATTCTTTTCAAAACGTTATTAGTGACAATTATTCTATGAATTAATTTAAAATTAAAGAGATTAACTTTGAAACCTTATTACAAAGTTTCACCGGGCTATAAATCTTAGACCACTCTTCACTACTTATATTCTTATTTAATAATTGCATCCACGTTTCTTGTTTAGCAGTGTGTTGCCTTTTTACCTTTTTTAAAAAAAATCTTTGTAAACAAACTTCAATGAGTTTATTTTTGCGAGTGCATTATTTTATCCACCTGCTTATCAAACATGTTGTGAGCCAAATGGTTTTTGATTGCATCTTTCCAAGATTTGAAATTTTGGATATTAATGAAAAGTTTTTCAAAAAAATTGCCGTATCCGGTTTTTGTTGTATCATTTCAAAAGGTATTAAATTACCACGACCCTCAACTAAATCATAAAGAATTTCAATGCCGGCATCATAGCAGGATTTGTATTGATGGAACTTTCTAGGTGGAAAAAAATTTTTAAAAATCAATATTCATTTGGATTTTTTGGTTCCTTCTTCCAATTCAATAATGTCAAAATTACATCTTTCCAAAAACTGTTTTTAACGAGCTTACAAATCTCTTCTAATTTTTTCCTCCCTAAATTCCTAATATCCTTCATATTTCTGAATAGAGTTGTGTTGACTAGGTTCTGCCACGCTCCATCCTTGTTTTAAAGTAATATTTTAACCCATCTTATCTTCATATAACTAATGAATGAATAAATGTGTATAATATTTAATCATTCCTTATTTTCCGGGGAAACTAGTATATCACGTTTAATTCTCTCTTCTTTTCCAACCCATACAAACCTAAATAAGGTACGATATAGTTCGGCTTCAATTTTTACTGATGCATTTGGAAGTGCTGAAAAAAGATGTATGAATATGTATAGAACAAGAGTTTTTACAACAGTTACTTTACCTACTAATGAAAGATGTCTTTACTTAAGCTTGCCATAATTCGTTTTGCCTTTATCGCTTTCTTCCTATAATTATTATCCACCATTTGTTGCAAGTCTAGAGAAACATCGATGCTAAAGTTGGAAGAATACCAGTTTATTTCCATATTGGGACATATACTTACATTAGAATTTTCTTTTCTCCAATGCAAATAGCATTTGTTTTTGTTATGTTACTGTTAAGTCAAGATGATAGAAATAAAGTCTTGCAAGATATGCATAGTTCCTTTAACAGAAAGTTGAGATCCCCTGAGAAGAATAAAAGCGTCATCAGCATACTGACCTAATTTATAATCATTGACATCAAAGACAAAACCCCGTAGATCCTCATTTTGCTTTAACTTTATAACTAAAATCTGAACACCGTAATAAACAAATAAGGCGTAAGAGGATCCCTTTGACGACATCCTCTTACAAGGCTAAAATATGAAGAAATATTTCAATTATTTATAACACACCTTTTAGAGTTATTACAAAACATCTTAAAGCACTTACAAACAGAATCATCTAAGTTAAAAGATTGTAAGGTTTTTTCCACAAAGCTCTAATTAATTGAGTGGAAGGCTTTCTCGAAGTCTGTTAACAATAATAAACCGAATCTACTTTCATTCTCTAGTTGATCCATAATATCATATGTTAGCCTGGTATTTTCTCCAATGAAACTACCTTTCATAAATTCTTTCTGTATATCTCTGATTATTGACTGAAGAACTTTTTTTAATCCTAGCTTCAATATATAGCTCCCGAAGCTATCTTATAGCTAATATTTAGGAGTGATGTAAGTCTCGATTTTTGTATACATTCTGTCTTTGTCTTTTTCTTTTGGTAGACATGTGATGACTCCTTGAGTCTGAAAATCTGAAATAGAATAACTTAATTAACGTACACTAATATGCTGCAAGTCTTTAAATGTAAAAACACATCAGAAATTAAATTTTCCATACATCAATGTGTTTCAAGTATAATTGTATCAATTAGATGAATATCGCTCTGATTGTTTTTTACCTTTACAGCGTTTTCCCCCAAATATTGTAATGTCTGTCCAGATAATCATATTCAGTTTACAGGATAGACATATTTCTGTCGATAAACTCTTTACTGGGAAATATTAAGTTCTTTTTTCTAACTTCGGATTGTAAACGGTTATCAGATCTCTAAGGTTCTTAATTTTGTATTGAACTTTGACAAGAACGCTTTATTGAATTCGGAATGTCTCAAAGGAAATCTTGAACTGATGGGTTGTCTCAATGTCCGAATGCTGAATGGTACTATTGATTATTAGATCTGAATTGGGACACTGGCGCAGTCTATAGCAATTTGTAAAGTGGATGGTGAAACGTGTCTAAGTTTCTGACGGCGGAAATTACTCAAATCTATGGAAGCTGGAAGCTGGTGAATACTGATTTTGCGACTGGCTTAGTTCATTGTTCAATAATTTCCATATAAATTAGTTCGTTGCTAAGAACTTTTCCATTACGCCATTCATGAGTTCATCTTTAATTTTCATAATGGTGAATTTTTTTGTTAAGAAAGTCAAACACTTTGTTACTAATGGAATTTGAATTAGGTTTATTCTGTCTGATATATTTGTTCATTTTAAGATTCCCTGAAATGTCATCGTTCACAAACGCCTATGCACACAGGGGTATATCATAAAAGACACTTCAGCTCGTCGTACGATTAAAGTTTTACGAAATACGTCACTATGAATTTCTGTAGAAATTGATCAGCTACATATTAAACTTTTCTGATTATAATAATATGGGTTAATTTTAATTGTAAAATGTACAGAATAAATCTAAACTTAACGCTCTCGTTATCTTTTAAAGATGGGGGAATAGTATCCTCTAGAAAGGCGTTCGTAGAAAGCAAATCGCAAGATGAGATCTAGTTGGGTTTACATAGTGCCAATCTTTTCAGAGCACGGTCCTGTAGACTGTAACTAAGGCTCTCGTTTCCTCTATTGATATATGTGACAACTGACAAGGCAAGTAGAGCACTGTAACGAATTCATGAAGCACATTTTTAAGATATGATATAGCAAACGAGATATGCTGTTTTAGATTTTTGATTGAAACAATAAAAAGTTCGTTTAAATCTATCATGCGAAGATGCTATTGGTGGAAATCGTTTCAGATAATATCACAACTGATCGATTTACTTTGCAACAGCTTTGATAACATTTCAGTCTTGACATCTACAACGTGTCACTTTGATTAAGAACACGCAATGTAAAGTCATAGAGGTAATCACAAAATATGGTCTTAAATGTATTTTGCTTAAGGCAGTCTTTGCAGGTTTTGTCATTATGGACACGAATATAATTATGTGAGAAATGTAATACATTAGTCATAGTCATTAGTTGTTTGATTTATAATGAACAAAATTGTTTTATTTCAAAACGTTTTGCACGTCAAAGTATGTGGCCCAAAATTTGGACGAAAGCAGAGAGCATTATTAGCTTTTGACGTTTTGGTTTCAAAAATGGTCTTTGCTGAAGTTTAACTTCTCTTTAAAGATGTTAAATGGTTGAAGCAATATTGATTTTAGTTACATTGTGAAGCGTGTGTGTGTGTGTGTGTGTGTGTGTGTGTGTGTGTGATTTGGATTTTTAACGTAGCTTTAACAATTTTTCAGTCATATCGATACGATGTCTGCAGCGTGGCAGTTTATAGTGATGTCTAGCACTGGGGCATCATGCCGCAGACATGTAGCATGCTGTCCCACCCAGCCACATCATCCTGACACCAGGCCAACCAGTCCTAACACTAACCTCTTAATGCTGAGCGCCAATCGAGGCAGCTATTAGTACCTTTGTTATAAGTCTTTGGTATGACTCGGCCGGGAATTGAACCCACGACCTCTCGCATCCGAGGCGGACGCTCTAACCACTAGGTCACCGGAGCGGTCACATGGTGAAGCGCTATGGATTAATTATAAATTCCTGTCATCTTTATGCCTCTCAGCCTCTCCTCGTCTAAGGTCACGAAGAGGTAAATGAACATATCCATCCTACCCAGAAAACTTGAAAATGGTAGGCGCTCGGGTACAGTGTCATTAGGTGAAGCCCCATATATTTTGCAAACCTAAAATATTCATCGAGTAATTACTTATACAAGCATATATAAATATTTCATCCCTCGATTATTCAAGGGATTAATTGCGTAAGTATATACAAATATTTCATCTCGAAAGTACTCATCGAATGATTAATTATACAAACATATATAAATATTTCAACCTGAAAGTACATATGTGGTGATTAATTATTCAAGCATATTCAAATAATTCTAAATATCATTTCCTCACTACTTTCTAAACTAAATCGATTTCCTTTACTCGGTAGAATTTTTGCTTTTATAAAGAACCCGTTTTATCTTATATATACTGATTAACCTCTTCAGTATCTTATCGATTAGCGAACATGTAACATGTTTGCAGTATTATGTACTTACGAGATATACTAGTTCATTTTGTAGTCTAACAAAATGGTTATGGAGATGATATTGCTTATCCTGAACATTCTGACGCTGTTCAATATTTGCAGCTATTAAGCATGAAAGTGGTCATAAAAACGCACTTGCTGCTTCCTTTCGGGAATGCGTTTTAAATAACTCCGCTGCTTTTTGAAGTCGGACAAACGATTGCATTGGCACATAGGGGTTTCTGGTTTTTGACTAATTTCCTGAGGGTTGATTACATTACAATGCAACATGATTTACTGTTCATTCTATGATTTATTACGCCCTTTTGCATTACCAACCGCATTCTCTACAAAGCTGCGGATCCAGAAATATCGTTTAGCATCTCTTACAAGAGCATAAACAGGTAGCCGAGGAGTCTGTGGGGCAGAACGCATTTAGAGGCCCTCCGAAGCTCAATCATTTTAAGCGTTTCCAGGCAAATTTATTCATCTAGCTGTAAATTTATTATAGGAAACTCTCCGGTTGTTTCGCACAATTTTCAGAGGATGAGTGAGATGTTCTTATTAATTCCACTGACGAGGCTTATCTAATGAAAAATACTAAAATAAAGGTTAACATGAACTTAAATTATTCAATTATTGAAAATACGTTTTCGAATATATCTTTGGCAGTAACATTTTATTTGTAAGCTTATGTAAATATAACAGAGACCGACATTTATCAGATCTTATTGTAATGTAATCAGAGTACGATAATCATTGAAATAGCATTAGCATTTAGATAAACTACATTAAGCCAATTTACTTGCTATATTCCATAAAATGGCATCCATTACATAGAATGAGCATAGGGTTTGCTTCAAAACGCAAAAAGACCCAAATTCTCAAAAGAGGCGATATGGGAAGCACTGTTCATGCTGGTCTTTAAAGCATTTGAAACTTATAAAAGAACAAAGGCTTTGTGGAACTGCTGCTCTTTGTGTTAGTCATTTTTCGTTCCTCATGTGAAAACGTTTCCATTGACCACAAAAACTATAGACCTTGTGTCATTTAGACATGGTGTGGCTAATGATGTCCTCTTCTTTCTATGATGCAGTACAAATGAGATAAACTCTGAAAAAAACTTCTACATCCGGTCAACAGATGATCACTAACTAAACAGGAAAACAGAAAACGGAAACCACAATAATTAGATTTATACAACTTCTGATTTTAGAAGGTTTCTAAAAATTGACAAATCGACCCTTGTCAAAGAACCATATTGGAAGTACACACTCATCCATAATACTATGTAACTTTATGTACATGTAGTTAGTTGGATATTGTCAGTCTTCATTCAAAACTGTTTATCACAAACACTTTGCCTGACACATGCATATCTAACCTTAATCTACAAGTCTTAGTGTAGCAATTACTTTCATCGTTAATTGATGTTTGGATAAACAAATAATCATAATTTGCACATTTTTCCACCCTCGTGTTAAGAGAAAAATAATTTAGTTTAACCCTTATATAGTTTCTGTGTGACAAGAAAGTGTACACAGTAGCTGTGATTTTTGCGGTATTGTGCCAGAAAACAAATTTTAATGACTACCATAGTGCGACGTCTTGAAATTGCTGTTCGAAATATATCTTTTCTTTGCTTGTAAGGTTGCATCTTTTACCGTTTTAAAAACTAGTAATGAACTCCATTGAATGATCTTTGTTAGTGCGTTGCTATCAGCTGATTCTGTATATCTGAGAAATATGACCATTACTTTTATAATAGGTAACGGAAATTAAGTGAACCGTCACATTGAACAATAATAAGCTATACAAACCTTTTAATGTGTCATCGGTTTCAATCGAAATTATGGAAAGAAGCTACTGATTGACATTTATGTACATTTAATTTAATTGGGGGTTTTTTGTTAGTTTAAAATTATTTTTTTTTTACTTCCATTACATGTTATTGTAATGTAACTTTGTTTACTGGATTTGACATTGTCCAGAATTTCAGTTCAGTTCTGTTTGACCTGCCTGTTAATTTTTTTTATTTCACTGATAAACAACCAATAATAGAAACACCATATCTAGTTGCTGACCTCGTTTCAGAATCAGTGACAATTTTGGAAAACAACTTTATTTTATCTTTTTTATCTTTCTCATAGTAAGAATTGTTAAGGTTAGTCAAGGTCATACCTGGATTACGTGACGGGTGGCATGTATCTATTGTTACAAACTTCTATTTTTTCCAGAACAATGAACTTTTGACTATCATCCGGGAATCTGTTTTGCGTCTTAGTTAGCGCATAACTGTTGGTTTTTTTTATAGAAGTTTGTTAGTCAGGCTCCAAACAATTGACATGTCAAGTTCTTATTATGTTGTGACCAGTCTGGGTTGGATTTTTATTTTTTTTCAAATTATTGAATTCAAGTGATTCTTTTCACTGGGAATACATACGTGCTCCTACAACATTCTTGGATAAGACATATATTGGAAGTAATATTGAATTCAAAAACTGGAATAATATTTTTTGTGATTCAACAAAGGACTGTTGACACAACAGCACTTTGCTGACCGCAACAGACGTTATCGCCTTCCATTTTGGATTTCATCGGGATTCGAACTCAGTTTCATTCAGGACTTTTTATTACTAGGGCTTCTAGTTTTAAATTCTTGGATTATTTTTGGATTTGATTCGTAAAACCGTAAGTTCTTTTTTTTTCTTAATTTTTTGACTTTGTATTCTAGGGAAATAAATTATTTGTTAAATTTTACAAAGCTTGTTGTCTTCACTCTTTTCTGTTACTTATTTTAAGAGCATAGACTCGTAACATTGACGTAGTCAGTGACATTGTTCATTGTAATGATTATTTGCAAATCATGTATAATATAAGAATAATAGTAAATGATGGTGACAGCTCACACTAGTGCCCTGATTACGCTTGGCACTAGTGCCACACGCCTAATAATACGTTATGTCAAAACAGAGGAAAACACGTCCTTCAGACATGTTGGCTAGACACAAAAAATCCAGCCTGCCACTCGTAACTGTCGAACAATATATCAATCGACTAAGTGACAGAAAAGAGCAAAAACCGACAAGTTTATAAAATTCAACAAAATAATTTATTTCCCTGAAATGTAATTGTAAATTTCAAAACAACTTACAGAATTTTGAATTAAATCTCAAAAAGTCTTAACAGTTCCATCACAAGTCCAAACGTATAGTGCTCCATATGAATTCCGGTGGTGTTCCGAATAAATTCCAATCATGAATTTGCTAATGTACCAACAGTCTGGAATGCTAACAGTCTTGATGTTTCACAATGATATAATCCAGAATGCCTTTTTAAATGAACTCACGATAATCTCATAATAGTGATTTACTCCGAAGGTGTCAATAAGCACTTTGTAATTTCAATGAATAATTTAAATAAACAAACCCTCTGAAATCATCACTGAACGCAACTAAAGAGTGATTCCTCTTCAGATTCTAAGAGAGGAACAAATAATTCCGATGTGAATAACCTTAATACAAAAATCTAAACCACAATAAGAGGACGAGGAAGAAAGACAAAAAAAAATCATTTCCACAATATTCTAAGTTGTAAGCAGGATCGGATCTTTTACTTGATTACATGTGCAATGCAGCATGATTCATTATTTATTACACTCTCTGGTATTTTCAATCCCATCATCGAATTTTAAATTAAGTGCGAGTTGGTTGGGTGGTTTATCGGCATTTTGATCATATAATTAGCGATGCCATGCCGACGAAAAGGGAGCTAGGTGTTTTATCTAAGGCCATGCCGAGGCAGCCGACATGTACCGAGCCCCGAAACCCTTGGATTACGCTCTACAAAATTGCTACTACGGTTTGTGAATCTCACCTATAATGTATCATTGACACAAACAACAACAACGACAACAAAATAATAAAATAATGGTAAGGCTAAACTCATATTTTGAAGTAGTGTAACAAATATGTTGAATAATATGGTATATTACAATAAAAAACTAACTGTACCTTAAAAGACACTTACTTGATGTAACATTTTACATTTTCCAGATTTTCTTTACATCAGTGGCGTTCCAAATGTGGTTCTCCTATGCATGTTATTATGACTTTTTTACATGCAGGCTGGTTCGTTTGGACAGTGCATTTTGTGAATTTAGAACTGATCGCCATTTGAAAAACACTAGTAAGATAGTTTCAGGTACTATCATTAACCAAAGGTCCATGCATTGTATAAGTAAAATAAACAAAGAGAGGACAAAGAGACATATAAAGCTTGCCCTCAGTAATGCATCAGGCATGCGACATTCGGCATCGTGTGCATTGTAGTATTGAATCAAAATACTAGATTATTTAAGAATATTTAGATTCCTTCCAGTAATTTCTGGAGAGGTAGAAAATTAGGTATGTTTTAACATTTGTCGAGACATCTGAATTTCGGTTATTGAGCCACGACCTTAAAGGGTGTCAGTATTAGTGGGTTTCACAACAAGGGAACGTTCTTAGCATTAGATTTCGGTAGACATTCTATTGAAGCAATTCCATTCAATAACTTTAACTGCTAGATGTTACTAGGGTCATAATTAGGTGGAAGGGATCATAAAAACGCTTATGAGATTTATTTTATGGAAAACGTCTTAACAATTCTAACTTTACATCAACGACGGACAAAAACATTATTGGCTTTCAGTCAATACCATGTTTTTATTCTCTTGCGAAAGCTACATAAACATACAAAGGTTGACTTGCATTAGCTAATGACCAATTTAGGCCCGAGCATTCTAAGTGGCAATGACGATATGGATGAATGAAGTAGTATAATTTTCAATTCGCTTATGTTACAGATAGCTACTCTTTAATTTTAAAAAAACATTTTCATTCGACTCTGGTAGTAGAATGTAGTCCCACTGTATTGCATAGAAGTCCAATCAACAGTTTGAATTTGCCTATAAAATGAACATAATTTAGCTGACAAAGAAAAATATCCGGAACCTGCAAACTTGCACCGAAAATCAATTTCTATGTGTCGTCTTAATTTCAGAAGCTTGCGTTGTATAATGTGATTTATTGATGTGGTTACGGATGAATCCGATGTTTATATATTGTCATGTATATTTAATTTGCATTGTTTGTAAGGTTTATTTTCATTAAATGCTTTGGGTAATGTCATATTGTATTTTGTAGCTGACTTGTCCAAAAAGTTCCTTGTCTACCTGACCAGAATCAATTATTATTTTAGTTCTGTATACAACGGATACATTGTTTATATTTCTCTATGAGTGTAGGTTAATAATTAGGATCACTATCTTGGTCTGAGTCGAGGACATTATGTTTAACATGTTCTTCATTATAATTTTAGTAACAATCCGTGTCTAATTATAGCTTGGATTGTTACGGCAAAGAACTGTTGTCCTACATCCTGGCTACTTTTTGTGTCTTAGTTTTTTATATAATCTTGTTTGTCTAGAAATTATTCTTTCCTGCTGCAAGATCTTGAAGCAGGATCATTTGTTGTGTTCAGTATTTGATTTGGGCTGTAATTCATTCAAATTATTTTTATTCACTAGAAATACAAAGTGCACGGTAATGGTCTTGGAGAGAGATATTAACTGGGAATTACTCTGAATTAAAACAAGAAAAACCTGGATTATATTACTATGATTCAAAAATAGACAGTTGACATGTAATTACAATTCAGGCCATAGGTATATTAGTATATTAGAGCCTACCGACTACAGCAGGCACATCAACACCTTCAACGTTGGAAATTATTTAGAATATCGCTCAAATTTATTCATTATTTTATCCACTAGAACTTGTGTTAGTAATTCTAGGAATTTTGGGATTTAATTCGCAATAGCAAAATTTCTTTTACATTTTTAATTTGTATTCTAGGAAAATACATTATTTGTTGAATTTTACTAAGCTTACTGCTTCTTCCCCTTTTCTATTACTTATTTTAAGACAGAAGAGTCGTGATAATATCTATTAAAAGTAAGCTAGTCGAATCGGATTCCAGCCATTCTGCACATCTGGATGGTGTTCAGTCTATACAGACAGAATACGTGTTAATGGAGGACCAGTTTTATCTGTATCAAAATTTCTGATCAGACGCTCTGATCTAGATCACAAAAGAAAAGTCTTTCACTGCAAATACTTCACAAAAGAAGTATATAGATTTTGTCTGCACTCTATACAGGTCCTCAAATACTCTAATCCAATGGATAATAGATATTATCCAATACTTGATATGGCAGTCGTTGAAGCTAGAATTCTGCATTAAAAGTTATACTATGAGACATTTTAACGAAATCTTTCTTTCTCAAATTCAGAATGAGAGAATCTTCAAGGATATGAATAAGAATATTTTATTTACGGGTACCAACTTGAGTAATTAACAATTCATCAGCCTTGTGGGAATAAATACTTGTTACCTATAATATTAAAACAGAAGAGCAGGTACAATTGCTGTTCATCGTAGGTTTCGTGATCAAAGAATAACGTTTGGTTCAAATGAAATGGCAGAGAGGTTTTTGATAGTCATTCAAAGGAATTGTCTCGAGGTTCTGCGAATGCAGATTTTGATAAATCGAACAATCATATCAATACCTTTAACTGAAATTAATGAAATGCTGACTGCTCGGGTTGTTATTTTAAGTATTTCACCAGTCTGAACGTTTATCAGAGACTGCATTCCCAACAAAACAACTGTGACAAAAACAAACAATGTTGTATTACTCTGTTTCCAGAACTATGAATAGAGAACAAAATAAAAAGCGTAGAAGGGCGTTTCGTACTGGCAAGCCAACGGACTCAGAGTGAAGTTAATGTTATGGGATGGGGCGCTAAACAATTATTTCATTGACATTTAGATACAAATTTAAAAGTTCCTACAACCAACTATTACAAAAATCTTTGGAGAATTACTATAGATTTTATAAATGAATTGATTTATTTCTATATGAAGACATTATTAATCAGACCATTCCAGAGCTCTGCCCTAGCACTAATAATGAATTATAATTTATTGTGGTAGCAGATCTATTTGGACGGTATAAATGAGGAAAGCGATCACGACGCCATCAGCCACGAGATGTTTGAATCTGCCTTTCAATCAGTGTATTGGGTCTTGTATTATTTGCTCAATATATATATATATATATATAT